>JASKDV010195541.1:0-11251 GCA_032466395.1 Aegires albopunctatus
TTCTCTCTTTCTCTCTCTCTCTCTCTCTCTCACTCTCTCTCTCTCTCTCTCTCTCCATCTCCCTCCCTCTCCAGTATTTATACACATATACATCATTAATTTTTCTTTCTATTCAGCCCCCTCGAAATAGCCCTTCATTGTACCAATATTGGACTGGATTGGTCTTCAACTTCTTCGTTTCTATTGTCATTCGTTTGCCTTCTTTCCTGCTTTCGCCATGATATTTGGTGACAAATATGTTTTACGTCAATTAATTAATCAATCAATCAATCAATCAATACGACGATTTGTTCACCTTACTCTCGCCCAACTTCAAAATCAAATAGAGCTTGAAATAGACGCAATGGGAAAACAGATTCGTTATATGCAAGTTCACTGGAAACAGTAATTATGCCATCAGCATGACCATCATAGAAGGAAACAAGTTGTTTGTATTGTACTTTTAAACGTATTTGACTTATTTACCTCATCTTTCTATTTGATGTCATGCTGAATAGCGCTGGCCATCGTGTTCTTGTTCTTTCAGGCCTTTAGTCTAAGGTTACCCCTATCAGATGGTCGAGATGGGCTAGATTATTTTATCCATAATGATAGTCCATCCATCTGTCCTCCACTCTTTCTTCTTGATGATGACAGCTTGTTTCATAATGTTCTTTCTTATGATCAAAGAGCATCACTTCTTTCTATTGTATTCAGCTTGGACAAGGATTAATCATGTTCATTAGTCCTTTCTTTGACCACGGATCTCTCAACATTCTCTTTAAAGCCACAATTCTATATTGCTTTATATTTTTTTAATCCGAAACATACATTTTGAAATATAGGAATACGAAGTAAACGAATCACCCTGTACTTGTTAGAGATGACAGAATATTCGCACCGTGGTTTCCTTACAGCATTTACATAAACCTAAGATGACCCTGCTTGGTTTTGACGTTCACGGTCAACATCGACACACAGCCGATCCTGTTTAGAGATCTAACAAACTGTCTGATCAAATTGGAGCCTTTCAACCTTGCTAACCGATGAAGTTATTGTATTTGTTGTTAGTGACACATTTGCCATCAGGGCTGCCGAGAAAACTGAAAAGTGTCATTGCGTGAATAGCTTAGGGCCATGTGCTTTAAAGTCAAGACACAAAAATGAAGATTGAGTACCGGTATTTTAGGAAATCTTAGGGGTTCCAATCATACCGACAATGCATTTTTATGGAAAGTGAAGGATAATGACGCACTTAAGACATCTTTTAGATTTGCATATACACAAAGTTCATTGCAACTGCTTAAAATTAGTCAGTTCGATTCCTTAAAGTATTTTAAAATATTCCCCACCCCAAACCCATAATCTTTGCCATGTTCAAATGAAAGGCTGTAACTGCAGGCCAATCGCCATTGTAATTACTGCCTTTCATTTGAAAACGGCAAATCTAACAGGCTTCTCCTCGGCCACGGTAGGTCAGTTTGATCTTGCTTTGAAATGAAATAGTCTTGTGGCTATTATTAATAGAATCAAATAATTTGTACTTTGATTAACATGGGTTAAGGTAAGGTATCATCTTAATATTTAAAGATAAATTTATTATTTTCACGGATTTGAAAACAAACAACAATAGTCTTATATTCTTCCCTATATTGTATGAACGCCCGTCACTCAAATATGAATCCAGAAGTTTGTCTTGTATCCATTAAATCGATTATAATATTGATGACCATGTACCATCTTTTTCAGATGTTTGAATAAACATTCCTCAATCATTTCATTGTTGTTCTTTCAACTTAAGCTTGGTAAGTTACAAAGTGTGCAATGTAATTGAAAAGCCGAAATGTCACGTGAACAATATTTAAAGGGAGGATATTAAATACACCTTTCGCTGCGTTCACAAAAGATAGAATAATCAATAGAGACTGAAGAGTTACACCTCCTATTTAGTTTTTAAATAACATTAACGGTTGATGATGTAAAAGTTCATTCAAAATTTTAGTCCTGAAATGTCGAAAAATAATATAGATCTAGGTTGCTATCGAAAACTGGTCTCCTTTCTCTCTCACTATATCATTTCCCAATGCAAACTGCAAAGATGATGACAGCATTGACTGCTAGGGTCTGCTCCAAGGCAAATGATTGATTTGACGATACAGGGCTAGATATAAATACGTGCAATATAGATCTTGTACCGTTCATCGCCGCTTTCGTTTACTTTCGTTTACTTTCGTTTACTTTCGTTTACTTTCGTTCGACTAGATGAGGTTTCTGACTATCAAAACATAAACTGCATAATAAAAATCCGTTTATGATCTAAGATAAGACTTAAAGCTTTACAAAATCAACCATTTCATATTTGTTAAGAAGGCTGCGTATTTACCCTATGAGGACGTTAAGGTGACGTCAAATTGCATTCTATTGGTGAAATATCAATGAAATTTACGATTGCAGTATGTAACTTTTGAATCTCTTATCAAAACTTACTCTGAACATTTTATAAGTCATGAAGAATTTCATTCAAGGTTTATGAGCTTTCGTTATTTATGATGATTCTGTTGGCTTCTTCTTCCTGGGACTTACCGTCGAATACGATTTAGTCTCTGTCATGTTGCTTTGAGCTAATCATTCAATCCTTTTAGCAGAATTTAACTGATATGATCGGTTCCTCGTTAATCTTCAGATATGGATTTGTTATTCGATGCGTTTAATGTTTAGATTCAATAAAATTTAAATTATGATCATTCCTAGAGGAAAAGTGACATCTGAAAGAGCTCGACCAACGGTAATAAAAAAGAGAATCGCCATTCAATCTGTTTTGTGGTTTTGTTTTAAATCAGTGATACAATTTGAAGATTCTAGAGTAGATCTAATTTTAAATATTCCCATATTGGCTATGATAATTGTTCCTTTTCTTCTTTAAGTTTTATAGATTCATTACGTCGTTTCCCACAATCAAATATCGAAACATTTATAAATCAAAATTGATATTATAGATCTACTGATCCTGTGAGAGTCAAGATATTTTGTCATAAATGGCGAGATGTTCTTATCACATAAGTGCATTTTCCCCAGAATTCACCATTGTAATCTACTTCCTGCCCAGTATCTAAATCAATTCTTGTATTCCCCTATTAATAATATAATCATCATTGGGAATTGAACCAAGACCGGTTAGAATAATCGTTGCCTCTAGCAATTTATTGTTATGTCATAGTACATGTATTGTAAAATTTATTCCATCTGTGTATAGACCTATTAGTGTGATCGCGCGTCACGCATAGACTCCAGCTCTCTACATTTGAATATAAATTTAAAAAACGAGGGCATACCTATTCTCACTTGCTGTTTTATTCTTTTTCTTTATTAGATGTCATAGACCTTTGCTTCGTTGGCTACGAGACACTAAGGGGGGGCTTGTCGAGTTTATAGCGAGGAATGAATATTAAACTAAAGACACCTTCTCTTCTCTGTGCTCCATTTCAATGTGTTGTTTTTTTTAATCTTTTGATAGAGCTTAGGTAAACAGAATCTACGGCTCAATATTTTAATTCAAATCGATTCTTTTATCCATTAGTATTTTCGTGGTAGAAGGAAGAGGACCCTCGTTAATAACTGGTTTGAATACTGAAGTTTAAATTTTACTTGATTTGAAATCGGAATAGCAAGCGTGTGATATCATGATCTAGATCTAGATTAGCAATGGATTATTTTATTTCCTCATCATCGGTCAGATATGGTACGAGTTAACTGTGACAGATGGAGATCTATGCATTGATCATGGTTTAATTTAATTTTTAGGATTTCGTCCATTTAGACATAATAAAATTCCCAAGGATAACATTGTTACTATGATTTCAAGGTTGTTTCGATTTTTAATGGATTATGTTTCCTATCGAAAATTCTACTTTCATTTGGATTTTGGTAAATTTATAGTTATTAGATTCTAATTTAGTTGGATTTTTTAAGTCACTATAATTAGTTTATGTTGGCCATATATTAATTGCCGTTTCCAATTCAGGTATGATTAAATGTAGTGTTATTGAAGCTCTCGATAAAGAACCGCTGCTTTCATAATAAATATATGACGTTCTAATATCATGGATGCTTCAGTATTTTATTTTTGAAAAACGTGGTTTTAGAGGTGTAAAGCTACAACACTTTGATGTTTTTTATTGTAAGAAAAATATGCCCTCTAGATTTAGGTAAATTGAAGCAAAGATAATGCTTACAATGATCTAACACAATAAAATCAACAACAACAGTTACTAATGCTACTACAACTACAGCATCAACAACAACAACAACAACAAATAGCAGCAACAATTCCGTTCAAGTAAATAAGAGGATAAGGCGAAGCAAACAGCGAGAAAGGAAGAGAATATAATTATTATTCTGATATGGCATTTCAATAATAATTGCTCTGCATGTTGACAATAAATTGAGAAAGAAAGTTCTCTTATTACGCCATCTAAATCCTAATAGGGGTTTTTTTACCTCATAACATTATGTCGTATATGAAGATTCGACTTTTACTGTCCTATAGATCTATTATATTATTATTATCATCATCGTCGTCATCATCATCATTATTATTATTGTTATTATTTTTCTTATTGTTATCATCATCATTATCAGCATCGTTATAATTGTTATTATTGTTGTCATTATTTTTATTATTATTATTATTATTATTATTATTATTATTATTGTTGTTGTTGATGTTGTTGTTGTTGTTGTTATTATTATTATTATTATTATTATTATTATTATTATTATTATTATTATGACTAGAGAGCGCCTGAACCCGATGCCTTTATTTTGAATTATTGCATGTAGTGACGGAGGCGCATGCGCAATGCATGAATTTCAAAGAGGACTGTTCGGATTCAAAACGTAATTCTAATCGTGAATCATTCTGAATTTATAAAAGAAAAGAAAACATTAAATCAAAAATCCGGTTGGGCCATGCACTAAACAATGTTATTATCTGCATGTATTTAAAATTGGATGTCTCCATGTGCTGTAGATTTTCTTATAGGTGGGAATGTAATTTCGGCAATAAATAATAATAACTATTATTATTGTTATCATCATGACCATTATTTTCGCTTTTGGTTTGAGTCATTTAAATCTATAAAATTGATAAAGGTTAGTCATTGTATATCCATACCCCCCTCTCTCTCTCTCTCTCTCTCTCTCTCTCTCTCTCTCTCTCTCTGACTTTCTCAGACACAAACACACAATTTCTCAGTCCAGACTGTAATTGACGATTATTTGACTTCCCGCCCTGAAAAGGAAGGGAGGAAAAAAACAACACTTGTGCATAAATAAATTGTCCTATGAGCCGACCTGGTTGGGACGCTCATGAGCGAAAGGGATTAATTAAACATTCAAACTTTTAATCAAGTACCTCCTTCATGCGACTGGCATAGCTTTATCGATCAAAATATATCTACCTCTAACATCGTCTTTCTCCGTGGTCCTAACTGACAGCAGTTATTGCTGTGAAGGAAATAATCTAGTAAGGTTAACTTCGATTGTGACACTCCCTTTTCATTTTTAATATTTTGAAATTCAAATTAATAGATAAGCCCGATCAACTCTAGGGACAGAGAATACATTTACCTATGACAGGATAAATATTCGTTAAAGCGATATTGCGCTATGAACAGTAGGCTTTACAACTTCTTGAGCACACAAAAGTGGTTTAGAAATACATTTTTCAGGCCAAGGAATGAATTTAAAATTCAACAATTTCGATTAATACAAAAGCGAAAACAATATGTGAAACGAAGCGTCGGTGTGTATCACCTAGTGGGTGGAAACCGATTCGCCTTTTTAATTATGAAAAGAAGGATTAATAAAAAACATATCGTTCATTGTTCAGGAACAAGCCATGATGTAAGGGGGCTTAATCTCAAAATATGGGATTGACTTAATTCAGGTTTTTCAAGGTTGTGTAATGTTTACGAGACAAGCTTGGGAATCATCAGCAGCTTGCTTTCTATCAATTTATTCCATAACAAAGTTGCCATTTTTTTTTTCAATAACATGAAACCAACTTAAATAAAATAATGTTTAAAAAAAAGAAAGACATTGTCTTGGGTAACGTAGAAAAGCAACGGGGGACAACCGCAAAGTGATAGTCTTCGTTTGGGCTTTTAAAGTAAGTGTACGCTTTCTTTGAATTACGAAAATCCAAGCAATGCTGTCAAATTAAATATTTTTGCAATAGATAGAAAACTGCATTGTCTTGGGCAGCTAAGAGAAGCGAGTTCTCTTTGGAATGGAAATCGCAATGGTCCGATTACTTAAAGTGGCATGTCGTTACCGGGAAAGTTCGTAAAATTAAAACTTCGTGTTTATCTATTACGACGTGAGACCCAATTTTAAGATGTTGGCCGTGTTTGTTAGGGAAGAACCTAGCTGGATATTCTGATAAAAAGGATTATAGGATTTGCGGACATTAAGGGACACAGGTCAATTGGTCAAAAGATTAACGTTAACATTATCTGGCTTGTTTATAGTCTGGCTATTATTGATAAGATGAACACCGTTGAAAGACGATGAACGTGTGCATGGTACATGCAGTTTAATGTTTTGAAGCCCACGCCGTTTGAGTATGGCACATCTAGTAGCTTTATTCAAAATGAAGAGGATTGCGATTGAGGAAAATTTAAGATTTTCAAAAAGTTTATTTTTGTTAAGGAGAAGGACCGATTTAACGCCATTTGACATTCCCGAAACCTGAGTTACGAAGACCGAAGGGTTAATTAAGATAAAAGTGCTAAGAATATAATTATTATAATGTTATTATATTCTTGCGAAATTACCGTGACATGAGTTTACACTAACTTTTGCTCAATCGCAATACGAGTTAAACGATCTTAATATTATTGTTGACAGAAGTGATTAGCTTAAATTGTATGAGTCAACTTATTGAATCAATTGATTTTATGAAGCTACTAAATCTACTACTTAATTCACAATTCATTGTGAGTTTTGCATGCCTCTATATTATAATATCCCTTTAGCCTCCTTGATCCCTTCATCTGTGTAAATTCCGTTACTGGACTTACAATGCGATTTGAGGAGACTACTGGAATTTTCGGGGGGTTTCATTTTCGCTAATAGCCGAAATTGTGGTTTTAAAGTTTGTTTTTCCCTCTCCTTTCCCTCATTAAAGTTGATGAAATCTACCACGCTTGTGTTGAAGATTCGTTCAACGCGGTTTTGCAGATAGCTTCTGTGATCGTTTCGAAGAGCTCGCATCATTATTGTTGTCAGTCCAGAAATCGTTGAAGTCTAGGCTATTTGACCTGGTTGTTGAATACTCAAGTAGCTCCAGGTTTCCTGTCGAGAAGACGAAGGAATTTAGCTGATAAAGCCCCACGGTGACAGACATGTCACCAGATAGAATAGCTTGGACGGTGTCGATCTCACGGAGAGGCAAAACTTCCATTAAGAGAAATGATAGTAGAATGTAGGAAGGGGGTGTGGGTAGGTGAATTTGTCAGGCGATAGCTTCTCGTTTTAAATGGAAATTTTATGACAGTTGCTTGCCTGCTCCATTTCTTGTTATTTTTCTTAATTTCATTAGCCCTACATCTGTTTATGTTTTCGGCTTTTTCTTGACCCTTGCTGACCGTACGGGTCATCTGTCTGTTCTTGATAGACATAATTCCTCTAAATAAAGTGTGGCATGACAATTGACAAGATTAACGATTGTTTTTTGTTAAGTTTTTTTCTTCTTCAGTAAATTTAATATTTTATTGTTGTTTTGCAATGATTTCTTTGATTATCTCCGAAAAGAATATCTGAAATGGGAAATGAATCCATCATTGACAGGAGGATAGTAAAACGCTTTTATACCGTGGCGTCTTGCACATGTCGGAGTATATTTATTATTTCTGTCTTTGTCATTGAATTGATACAACTCTTTATACATTGTATTTTCTTTTACGGATTTGTGCGTGTGGCTATAATCTTTCTTTATCTAGTATAGGTCTGTGTGTAAGATTAGCAGATTGAGAAGACAGGGAGGAGTACCTGACCATGTCAACAATAGACAGGTTAGCGGTTTGTTATTGGCGTCGTGAAGGACTGGCCAGTCAGGCGGAAGGCAAATTGTACATTTGGTGGCGTTTCATCGAAGAGCTTAGTCCGGCATTATTGTTGAATTATCTGCTTTGGAAATCATAAATATACCCACAGACACTAAATGAGGGTTCACCGGCGTGCTACGCATGTGTCAGTGTTAGGTATAGCGTGGCATCTGTTTCTCGCATATCAATATCAGTGAAGACAGTGTTGATTTTATGGTGATGATAATTTCTGCCATGTGTACATTCGAGGACTCTCTTAAATATCAGATGGTTTTGTGTTTTATCTATCGTCTTATCTATATTTTTACTCATTCGAAATACATTATCAGTCTTCGTGTATCTATATTTTTCTGAAACCGGTGATATACATTTGTTTAAATTAGTATTAGTGGTGATGAATTTATTTTTCTGTACTTTTTGAGAAGTCGTTTGTGTCAACGCTGAATTGTTCCTCTGACTAGATTCGTGTTTATGGATTTTCTACTACAAGTTTTAGTCTTAGTTCGTATAATTTGATAGGATTTTCCTTCTTTTCTTTTTTTTTTTTTTTTATTGTTACTTCTTAGATGAGTAATTTCATTCAGAAAATGGAAGATCACTTTACACTAGGCATGCCAATCACACGTCACCAATATAATATACGCCCTTAAAATTCAAAACGTAGCTATTTATTTTATATTATTTATCGTTCCAATAACATGTAACATTATCAGATTGTGAGCAGTGCTGTAAACGTCTTCATAAAATTATCACATTATGGCCATGAGGGAAATTAGGTCTACTCTATCAATACAAAACAAAACAAAACTAACCCCAACCAGATCATGCAACACAATTCGAAGAATATAACACAAACAGCATGATTAGAGAGACATACAAGCCCCTTCCTCCCTCCTTATTCACCTTCAAAAAAAATTAAAGATAAAAATGAAAAATGAACAGCCAAATAGCTGAACACTACGATGTGTTGAATCAGTGGATATAAAAATATAAGCGGATTGACAGAACACCTCAAATGTTAAGGCGATACATTCAGCATTTTGTACATTACAAGACATTACCCAAACCAATAAAAACAGAAGCCTCTGTATTGCAATTTAAGTTTTGACATTTCGACACATATTCAATAATATATTATTAAAGACCAACAATTATTGATATATATGCAAACATTTTAGCATTCCAAGATGTCTTTTCCTAAAGCACCCGAGAGCATGCATATTAGATTGTCACCTTCCATGATTGGCTGAATACCATATTTGTAATTTTTTGTTTTAATCACAACAGTGAAGTTGTCCAAATTTCCACAAAGATGCTAGCCTTAGATACAGTGGCATTTACCAATCTTTCGTTTTATAGACTGTTAGACGGCGCTAGATCTATTAAAAACATAATTCTTAAGACGTTAGACATCAATATATTATCATCTATAATACATGTATTACTATACAAACCGGTTCTTATATCTTCCATGTATTGACTGCATTGTTTCTAATCAGATATCAGATTGTTTGCCCGGCTATTTATGCCTTGGTACTCCAATCAATGTTTGCCTTGTTAGCGTCTTACTTTTTCCAAAATGCACCAAGAATAGTTAGGCCAATAACAAACAATGGATTGTTGGCACACTTCACTCCCTTTGGAAGGTATTCTCTTTCATGGAGATAATGTTGTTTAAAGCAATGCCAAAATGAGTATAGAGTGGTGTAGATTAGAATTTTGAAAAGGCAGTCTGCAGCAGTGTCCTGACTAACCTGCTGCTATAATTTAATTCAATTTGTGAAAACTTATATTCGTATTATATAAATAGCTTTATTACTTGTTTATTGTATTTGGTTTTTTATTATTGGACACGATAATGCAAGTTGTACATTCTATGACTTACCCTTTCTTTATAGTAATTTATGATTTCAATACATTTGGATTGATTAAGATTTGGTGCTGATGTGTCCTTGACGTCATCCAATTTCCGATTTCTAAATTATCTTGAGTTCACTTTACTTTCGGGTTATTGTGTTCAATTGCCAACATCAAATTTTGCTTCAGGGTATCATCATCACTAATACCCTTATATCTTATTTTCGTCATCACCCCTTTTATTATCGTTTGCAAATATGCTATCGATATTTGATCCCTTTTTTTTTTAAGCCTTGCGTGTCTGCATCATCGTTTCAGATTGGAATTATCTACAATGGTTTCAACTTCATAATTTCAGTTTGACTTTATCGCCCGTTGCCATTAATAAACGCAGTACTTCATCTTGAATTATCCATGATTCTATTCCACCTTTAGTATAAAAAAAAATTCTTTAGTCTTATTATTATAATTAATATAATTGCTCTTTCCAGTTGTCTCTTTTCACTTTATGTCAAGGTACCCTTTTCCTCAAATCCGCATTTGCCAACTAGCTACACAACGTTGATTCATTCATGGACCGCTGGTTTCATGGACTTAAATTTGTTTTGGCGGTGTGCTGTCCCTTCAACAATATATTATTTTTTGGCCTTCTATTCTAAGAGGGATTTTCCACCCCTTGGGGTTCTTGGACTGCAAATAGACGGCCCATACCTACTGAGAACCGTATTACGATAATAGTACATGTATTCCTATAGTGCCAGTCTATTGAAGGGGGCAAACTAATTATAGAATAAACCATTCTTAATGTTCTCTCTCTCTCTCTCTCTCTCTCTCTCTCTCTCTCTCTCTCTCTCTCTCTCTCTCTCTCTCTCTCTCCAAAAGTAAGAGTTTTTTCGCAACTACATACATCAATTCCTCCTCCCCCGCAAACAGTGATACGTCATCTTTCTAGAATTACGTCATCTTTCTAGAATTTGTCACAATAAATTACACATTGCCTATGTAAAGCAAGTTATTATTCGTAATAATAGGCCATTTGACACGCTCATCCACACCTATGTTTCTTCCTTGTCAGTCAGTCTGGCCACGACATGTATTATTGAATTAAATAAAACATTTAGGTGTATAGTCATGATCGTTGATGCCTTGGTCAAGATACATGTAATTCTATTTTCAAGCTAACAGCTGGTGTAATTTTGATAATAGATCTTTCTCTCTCTCTCTCTCTTTCTCTCTCTCTCTCTCTCTCTCTCTCTCTCTCTCTCTTTCTCTCTGTCTCTTTTGTCTCATTTCTCATTCTCTATCTA
>JASKDV010195563.1:0-11250 GCA_032466395.1 Aegires albopunctatus
ACATTCGAAGTGTGAGCTGTGTTAACAAAATGTAATTTCCTTTTTTGGATCAATAAAGTTTATCTTATCTTATCTTACTATGTGTAATAAAAAATATGGCTTAAAGTAAAGGTATGGTTTTAAGTCATAAAAACTACTGGTGCAAGTAATATCTTGCCAGCCTGGTGTACAATGATAAAATGAGCATTGAAACTGGGTTTGACAGTCTGACGTCACATAGTGACATGAATGCAGAAATCGTGCTCACTGATGAGTATAGATACTAATGAATATTTATGTGAAATTGCATGGGATTTTATAAGATGAGAGGAAAATCATAACAATCATCATCACCATCGTCATCTTCATCATCATCACCATCGTCATCTTCATTAATATCATCATTGCCACCAGCATTGCCATTGCGATTATCTCCATTTTCATCAACATCGTCATCCTCCTCTGCATCATCATCATCATCATCAGCATCGGTACCATCTCACCGCTAATATCCTTAATCTCAGCATCATCGTCATCATTGCCAATGTCTTTGTCAATTTCATTATCATTGTCATCGTCATCATCATACATCATCGAATCATCGCTATTATCAATCTCCTCGTCAGCATCATCGTCTTCATGAATTCTTCATCACCATCAACATTATAATTATCATCATTATTATAATCGTCAGTATCATCGTCATCATGATTTTCTTAATCATAATCATCGTTGTCGTCATCGTACATAATTATCGGCATCACCATCATCACCATCATCACCATGCCCTTCATCATTATCAATAACGAAGTACATTAAATGACTTTTATGCTAAATAAATGGATGTCAAAAAATTAAAAACAGACTAATGATGTATATAATAAATAAACAAAACAAATACCCCCCCCCCTTTTTTTTTCTATCCCCCTGTCCCCCCCCCCCTCCCCTCAAACAAAAAGGGGAAAAAAGGAGGGGGAAAAATGAACTAATTAATTAATTAAAAAGATAAAAACAAAAATGAATAACGAGAAATAACATACATGTATTATAATAGGATCATAATATGTACCAAGTAACTATTACCTCAACAAATATCATAACGCACATGATCAGACCTTAGTGAATTATTTAAAGCAATTAATGGTCAAATAGAATATCCCCATAAATGAACTCAACAAAAGTAATAGGAGGATTAGGAACTCAGATAGTCAGACATTTAACATCCATGACTCTAAAAATGATTGCCATTTATGCATTCTTTCTTCCTAAGCACTGCAAGATTGTGGAATAAATTGAACCCAGATTTAGAAGTAGCAAAAGTGTTGATACTCTTAAACATAGGCTACAATTTGAAATACTCAGATCTACATACAGTTAGCTAAATAACAAAATACTTAAATTCAAACACTTCAATGTATTAGTATACTTTATTTTTAATTTATTGACAGCAATGCGATATTCAACCTTGTTGAGTCTTGTCAGTTTATTTGAAGAAGAAGAAGAAGAATCCAAGAAAATGGAGTTTTTAACAGGAAATAAGCATTTCGAAAGTCCTCCAAAATAGGATATAGTTTCTCAAAACTTTGTACAATTTTTAATGAAATAACAAATGGTAGTGCAGTTTGAAGTTAATGACAAGTTTTTAAGTTTGTCTTCTTTTCGACGCAATAGAACAGAAACTCTAAAATCAGGTGGTAGAACTAAATATAAAACTATAAAGCTCTCTTTCATACATGGGAGTGAAATGAATATGACTTTAATATTATACTCGCGCCCTTTCACAATTTGATAGACTCACACAGATGAATACACCGGTAATTGCACACACACTTAATACATAATGTTATACTGGCACACAATGCATATCCGGTAAAATGGCGTTTATTGACATTCGCAAATCAATGCGGTCCATAAGGCTGCCTTTAGATAGGGCTTCATTTTTCATATTTCATCATTCATTCTTCATTCTTCACGATTGAAACGAAAATGGCAATAAAGAAAAAGAAAAAGATGTGTAGATAGAGATTCATTCTTCACTCTTCACTTTTACATCGATGAATAACCCTCCTTCTAGAGTGGAACTTTCATTTCAAACACATTTTTTGTCACAAGGTCAAAATCTGAGTTCAGAATCGAATTTCTCGTTAAATTCTAGTGTGGCTCGATATTAAAATACTATATGATTATGAAGTTATTAAGTTTAAACAAATAATCGGAAATCTCGGCAACAAAGGAAATGCGATTGCAGGGACACTCCTACTCTTCGTGTGTTGATGTGTCTATGCATTGCGTGTTGGGAAAGCCCCAACGATCAAGAAAATGAAGACGATCAAGAAAATGAAAAGTGAAAAGTGAAAAGTGAAAAATGAAAAACGAAAATGATGAAGGCCTATCTAAAGGCAGCCTATGTATGCTGGAAATCCACTGACGTCTAAGTCTACAGCAACTTTCGCTAAAAAAAAAACAAAAAGAAATGTTGGCCTAACAATAAAACTTGAACTTGCTAAAATCAAAGATTCGGTATGATAAGTTTGGAAAAAAAAAATGGTCCAAAATTTTTGGTTTCAGCCAAATTCAAAAGAACTGGATTAAAATGGAGAAGAACAATCAAAACAAACTGGAAATTAGACGACACTGCGCTGCCATTTGAATCCCAAAAAACGGAGAATATTGCGCCAGGACCGTCTAGCTAGATTTCGAGCAATTGAGAAAAAACAATTATCGCCTTTAATTCAACCTTACGTATGATGTACGAGTACTTTTAGTACCACAGGCGGTTATGAATATCATTGTTATGCACGTTATGAATATCATTGTTATGCACGTTATGAATATCATTGTTATGCACGTTATTAATATCATTGTTATGCATGTTATTAATATCATTGTTATGCATGTTATTAATATCATTGTTATGCACGTTATTAACATCATTGTTATGCACGTCATTAACATCATTGTTATGCACGTTATTAATATCATTGTTATGCACGTTATTAACATCATTGTTATGCACGTTATTAATATCATTGTTATGCATGTTATGAATATAATTAATTGTTATGCACGTTATTAATATCATTGTTATGCACGTTATTAATATCATTTTTATGCACGCTATTAATATCATTGTTATGCACGATTTTAATATCATTGTTATGCACGTTATTAAAATCATTGTTATGCACGTTATTAAAATCATTGTTATGCACGTTATTATTATCATTGTTAAGCACGTTATTAATATCATTTTTATGCACGTTATTAATATCATTATTATGCACGTTATTAATATCATTGTTATGCATGTTATTAATATCATTGTTTTGCACATTATCAATATCATTGTTATGCATGTTGATGATTTTTAAGATCCGCAGAATCTAGAGTGAACATTGCCTTGGGTATGACGTTCAGTTTTGACTTACTTTACTGAGTGTTGTACGCTTTCAAAGTTCTCAGACATGGCAGCTTTAGCTCGTCACCGTCAAATGACATAATATGTCACAATGCCTACTTTTCAGCAGAAGCAAAAAACTGTTATATTTTTATTATATCCTTCATGAAATAGTTTTATTTACATAATACTACATTATTTTCGATGCTTGTTTTAGAAATCGGATTAAAATTCGGTAAAATTTGTCCCAGGTTGTTTCAAATCAAACACACTACTACAATGCTATATATATTCTTTTCACATGAAACTGTAGTACGTTGACTTCAGCTATCTATCTGCTATGGCGTATCATTCTTGTCACATGAAATTGTAGTACGTTGACTTCAGCTATCTATCTGCTATGGCGTATCATTCATAGCCGTTGCCTCCCACACTGCCATATGAAACAATCATAATATCTCTGTCCTGCGCTGTTCTTCCACACTCAGTCAATGAAGAGTTGACTTACTACAATAAATTATAATGTGGGAAAGCATTACAGTAGTATGTCGACATACGACATTATTATTTGACGGGACTTATGGATTTATGGATAAATTTGTTTACGTTAGAGGTATAACATACTACAATGTTCATTAACAATAACACGACGTGATGACAAAACAGATAGACTGGACAATGGAGCTAAGAGAATCGGCCTTCAAATCCATGCAGGGAAGACCGAAAACATGAGGTTGAATAGGTCTACAGGAAATAATATACCTGCTTTCTAGTCAACGCAGAGTTAGAAGAAATTAAAGAATTTACATATCTGTGCAGTATGGTGGATCAAAATGGTGGCACAGACACTGATGTTACCCCTCCCCCCACCCCCCACCCCACCCCCCAAAAATAAATAAATAAATAAATAAATAAAATAAATCAGCCTTTAAAGCACTAAATAAGATATTATGGAAGTCATCAAAAATCAGATTGAAAACAAAAAATAAAATCTTCAACGCCAACGTAAAATCAGTGCTCTTCTTTTGCTCCGAAACTTGGAGAACAACTAAAACCTCACTCCATCGTTTACAAACATTTGCAAATATTAGCCTCCGGAAATCCTCAGAATAAGATGGTTCGATAAAGTAAAAAACGAAGACGTATGGAAAACAGCAGGTCAAGAATCCATCGACAAAGAAATATACATACGAAAATGAAGATGGATACGACATACGCTAATAAGGCCTGTTGATAACATTTACAAGAAGAGCTCTTCAATGGAATCCATCTGGAAAAAGTAAAAGAGGAAGGCCTAAGTTCAGCTGGAAAGAGACCTAGAAGAGCTAAAAAAGACTGGAATGTCCTGGCATGAGATGGAAAGTCTTTCGAAGGATAGGAGGGGATGGAGAACTATTGTTGGCCTACATCCTGATAGGGGTGACGGGCAATGGTGATGAGGCTTAAAATACATGTTTAAAATGTTGTGCAAAAAGACACTCTCGGCTGTAAAGGTTTCCACCAATTCCCATCAATTCGTTTGACTATAAGATGAAGAATTAAAGATAATACGAAATAAGATAAATTATTGAATTAATTCCGTTGGTAAATGTGTCATTGGTATCATAACATAAGCGTATGGTAAAATATCAACAACAAAAAAAAGAACTAATGGATTATGTCAATGAATACCTTATAGTGAAAATGAGCAAGTTAATGGAAATCGTAAAAAGAAAATGTAGTATGTCGACACACCACATCCCATATTGGAGTGTACTTCGTATCAAGTCGACTCACTACGGTATGCTTTACTATATTTTTGCAAAATTGACATAACACAAAAATATTATGTTATCTGTAGTCGTTAATATTATACTTCTGGAACACTGAAAAACTAAATAAATAAACAAATAAATATAACTATTGTGTTTGTTTGTTTTTCCTCACCGAATAGACTTTATGGAAAGTTTCTTCAATGCGGGTTTTTTGAAGATGCCCATATTGTGCCAGCAGGGACAGCAGTCCCCGTCTGACCTAATCCGAGAACCGGGGTACAAATAAATATATATTATCAATAAATAGCATAAATGTGATTCTGTAACGTGGACCACATTTGATATTGATCGATTCTTGATGTCTATCCTTTGTTCACTCCATCCCACAGATACGACCAATTGGCTTGAGTTACCAACCATATTAACGATGGACGTTTTGATGCCTTGGTTAATGGGCATCGTCTGTTGCATGCTGAGTGTCACGGTTACAGGTACGTCTTATCTTTTTTTCTTTGGGGAGGGGGTAATTATTGTCATTATTTGTTTTGTTGTAAATTAGTTGCTTTGTTGTTATTAGTTTCTTGGTTGTTTTGTTTCATGTGCGTTTGTGTGTGTTCAGGAGATAAGTTTTTCGTTTTGTTTTGTTTGTTTTTGTTCATAATTAATTTTAACATTTATTGAGCAAGTTTGGTCTTATTTTTGTTGTAAATGGTGTTTATGGTAATAATGGTGTTGATGATGTGATATTGATGTTGTTGTTGTTAATGGTGATGATGGTTATGATAATGATGACGATGATTTTGTTGCTGTTGAAATAAAAATAGTTGTCTCATCAACATAAACTCATTTTTCACTAAAATGTAAATTGCTATTACACATAAATGACAATTAATCTACAAACCCAATAGTATCAACTTGTTCCTTGGCTATCAACTTGTTCCTGGGCTTTTCCTTCCGGTCTCTTATTGCTGAGGGATGATGAGGTGGTGATGTTTTTGCTGATGTTGTTGTTGTATTAAATTTACCCATGTCCACTACTTTGGTGATATCAGGGTTTTCCTAGACTGCCTTGTAAACAGCCAATGATTCTTTTACATGCGTATATTATACACATGGGACCTCCAATATTATAGTCCGTCTCTGACAGGACTTGGCACTCTTTATTCTAGCGGGTTAAGGATAGGGGGCAGAAGGAAACCCTAGGACCTTTGGCTTAGTAGGCAAGCGCCTTAGCCACTGAGCTATCCGCTCCACCAACTAAATAGATGATTTACAGAACATCATCCTTCAAAAACAAAACTTATTAATACAAAAAGTTAATGAAATTCAATAAAAATCAATAACAAACAAAACCAAGGGGAGATATGACCAACAACCATTTTATTTCAATATTTGAGTAAGTCATTACAATGGGATGAAGGTTTTTATCTTGACATACAAACATGACATTGACTATCTTGATCACGATGAATGAATAAAAAAAAGGATTGGAATTCATAAATCTTTTTAACAACAATCTTAAATGATACTAATACTAGCACAAATCAATGGGTGAAGTCTACCAAAGGTACAAACATCTAAACTATAACTAATTTCAAACGAATATTTAATATAGTCACTGTCGTTTTATCAAAGTCAGCGTCTAACTCGGTCTTTTGGATAACACACACCCCATCCATTGTAGGAAACTTATGACCAATGGAAATTGGCCACTTTGAAATGTGAATCCTTACGCATAAGAAACAACCCTAACCTTAACATATCCTGGAAAGGTTAGTCTGTAGGAGTCGGAACTTTTGGATAACGATAATACTGATAACCGTCACTACACCACCTCAAGTTACCAAGAACGTATACAAAACAAAATGTAATGATCTTATGGCAGTTAAAGAATGGATATATTTAAATTTTTGGAATATTAACTATGGCAGTAGCTTTTAAAGTAATGCCAGGGAAACAAATGAACAACAACAAAAAAACAAAAAAACCCAATGCATCAAAAACATATTTTGGTTGAGTACAATCGGGATGCAAGAACGTTTTTTTATAAAGAATGGTAAAATATATGACTACTGCAGGAATAAGAAGATAAATTTAAACCACCCTGACTTGGCTGTTAAAATGGCCAAGACATAAAACGTTCGTACAATCAAATAAAGCAAATCAATATTTATCTCATCCGTGGAAAGGAAAACTAAATTCTACTTTTCACTTCCCTTCCTTCTTATCATGAAAAAAATCCCTAGCTGCATAACAAAGGATCATCACCATTCGAAAATTAGATGCCTTCACCAAAATAAAAATCATGAATAAATCAAAACCTTTTTGCATATTTGTTCTAGGTTGTTGAGAACACATAAAATCACCATAAAAAGTAGATATGAAAAATTTGACGAGGCATTGCACAGCTTGCAGAAGTCGGTCTCTCGTTACCAATAAATGCAAATGTAAGTAATGATGATAAGTTAAAAAACGAAATATAAAAAGCCAAATTTTGTACACAGATTTTTAACCGTTAAATCACAAAAGTGTGAAAAGATCTACTGTAAGAAGGCCATCTGACAAAGATTCATCTGCTTTCTGATGCCAGGGTTTTGCACATATGCAATTATCAGAAATTTCCACATACGTCTACATTCGGAGAGTAAGAAAAGCAAACAATTTTAAATAAAAAAACAACAAAACAAAAAAAGCAATCATTGACCTCGATGAGATAAAGATGCAAACGTGAGAATGGCAAATACCGTAAATGTTTTTTGTAAAACAACTTTTACGATGGAGATCATTGAGACCTTATGTATTGTGTTTCAAAGTTTTTAAAATGCAGAAAAAATGAGATTCAATCACATTGGACAATAAAAGTCATTAACGCTGTAAGTATTAACAAGGGGATTTTATCACAAAGAAAAGTGTAAGCATGACAGCAATAGAAATAAAAACTGAAATAAATTGAAAAGGAAATGGGAATTCAAGGCACTCCAAGAAAGAAAAAAAAGAATGTCTCTCCACTGAAATTTATTTCTAAATCAAGATGCGGATGATAAAAACAATTTCTTTTGGGGACAACAATGATTTTACGCATCTGAATTTTGGTTATATTTGATATATTTGTAGAGTAAAAGGTTAAGAAATAATGATAATTATCAAACCAATGGATACTATTTTATTCAAAAGACATGATGAAAACAAAATTTGATATAACAAAACACAAAAAAAAAAATATATGATAACGGACATTGATGAATAGTCTTCAGTTCCATTAATATTAATCTCAATATAATTGCTTACTTAAAACCAGTACTACAGAAAAAATCAGCACACAAAACATTATAAGAATTTATATAATCTGAATACAATTATCCTTGAATCCCAGACCGTAAGAGTACATCTTGCTCTACCCACTCTTGTAAAGGCCAATGATTCAACACTGAACAAAATTTAAAAGAGAGTAAAGGTGGAAATTTCTTTCAAAATAGAAAGTAAAAAATGCAAATCTCCTTGGATGTATTTTTTTTCTTCTTTTAAACAAATAACGCATTTTTATGCATCAAAATATTAATCTCAAAACGCATCACTGGAAATCAGAATCTTATTTCGTAAAAATATATAACTACGAAGATAGCAAAAATTTATTTTGTGTGGAATACACCTGAAGCTGCATTGCTGGGAACTTTTTGTATTGAACGGTTGGTGTAACAGATTCATAAAAAAACAAATTGTATGTACATATTTACGCTGGTTTCAACTCATCCACCATGGCCGCTCTTGATTCACTTAAAAGACATGACAACTTGGCCGATGATGTTGATGCATTCCCGGAGCTGTTCTTCGGTGATACACAATGGAGGAGCAAAACGAATGATGTCCCCGTGAGTTGGCTTGGCAAGAAGGCCGTGGTCACGAAGTCGGAGGCAAACATCCCAAGCACTGCTGGCTGTAATGTCATAATGATAATTCCAAATTAGTTTTGAGAATCTTAAATGGTTAGTCTAGATAAAGAAATGACATGAAATAATCAAGAATTTCATGATATGTGTGGTGACACGGGAAAATGCTTCACATTTGTCAAATCCAAGATGAGTTTTTTTTATGAATAAGTGCATAAATAGAACTGATTCATTCTGATTATTTTTATTTTTATTTCATGTTGATATCTTAAAAAGTTGCAGAGATATGACTTTTGTAAGTTACTAAGTCAGCGAAATGCAAAACTGATAAAATAGCATGTAAAGTTTGGTTTTTAGTTAATGTTAGTGGGTCATGACAGTGATTCAGCCACACGAGGAATTTAGACTTAAAATTTCAGAAAAATATTTGAACACAATAAACATAAGAAGTTGAAGAACCTGATAAGCAAAATAAAACAACAAATTTTGTTGAAATAACTGAAAAACAACTTTGTAAGCCCACATCTCAAAAGTAAGCTGAGCGACTTCCAAAGGATTTTCCTATGCCGACACACATATCATCATAATCAATTTCAAAGACATTCATTCCATTTCGTCTGACAACTGAACTTTTTAATCAATATTATTCTATGCCCTCTTATCATTTTTAAATTAGCCAATTATTGTAATGGAGAAAATATCATTGTCAAAAATTACCAGTAGCATGGTTTCAAGTATTGTATGAAGTGAATATCCTTATCCCCTATATTGTTTTTATGCACATGTATTTTGTTAAGTACCATCGAGCTCTTTTTAATAGAAAAGCATTACTATTATCAATATCACTATTATCATTTTAAATAATTTCTTTAATATTTGTCAACATATCGTAATTTGACTAAGGATGAAAACAAACATTGAAACATTTGAAGAGTCGGTGAGAATTAAGTTATCTCCCTTCCGCATCTGGTTTCCAACAAAAATAAATCACTAGAATCGTAGGGTGAGGAGATATTTTATGGACAATAGCCTAAGTACTAACAAGCCTTTGTGCGTGTACATCATTTTAAAATATTGTTCTAGAAAACGCATTAGACTAGAGGGCCTTTTGAGACTCCATCACGTGAAATTTAAAGAATTAAATGAAACAAAGCTAAAACTAAAAGGAGTAAATATGATTCTTTAAATTTAAATGTTAACCATGTTAAAAAGACAATGAGTGAACAAAGGAAAAGTTGTTCTTATACAGCGCAAATATCCACAGCGTAGCCGTGTTCAAGCGCTTACAATGACTATTATGCTTCCCTGGCCAACAGAAACACAGAACACATAGGACAAGACTGGCTGACTGTTGGGCGCAATAACTATGTTCGGACTTGAACAACGTTGATTTAAGTCTGGCACTCATTCATACCTGAGTCAAGTGAGGTAGATGGGACAACGTGTCTAACCTACAGACACACCGCCAATGACCAGTAGTTACTGACCTACAGACACACCGCCAATGACCAGTGGTTACTGAGAAAATTTGTGTCTAGCGGGATACGATCCCACCAAGTCACTCAGCCAAACGGTGTCGTGAGTGGAGCCATCAGAGTTTCTTGTGTTTGAACTGTGTTATTACTGTTATCACTCGGCCACTGCCCCCCGCCCCCACCCCCTCCTCCCAGCCCTGATGATAAAGATATGATAAAAGCTATACGTGGTACTCAAAAAAAAAAAAAATATGTAAAGAGGCTGACACACAGAATTATAGCACCACGATCTTACTGGAGTTAATGACGATGGCATTCAGAAGTCCTTTCCCTCTTACAATCTTGACCACCTCTTTGGGTAATTTAGACAACTCGGCACGTAGAATTTTGCCAAGTCTTTCAGCATGCTCCGACATTTTCTCCTCCTCCAAAACCTGGGACACAAAGCAGAAGGTCACATGAGGAATCATAAAACAGAGACATTGCGAAATTATTTTCCTTACTTCATATTCTACATGCCAGACCAGAATCTCAAAAAAGGAAGATATTTGTGCGCATCGCGAAAAAAAAAATATATAGAGGAAAAACACCATTTGTTGATTTAAGGAAGAAGAAGCGTGAAATATCATGTTAACCCAAGAAACGCTATGCCCGCTCTAGTGCGTGCTGGATTCGCAGAATCGCTAAGCACGCACTAGAGCGTTTGGGACAATGGCCTTGGTCAAGGTGTGACAATGGCCGTATATCACCACAAAATC
>JASKDV010195574.1:0-11249 GCA_032466395.1 Aegires albopunctatus
TTATTATTATTATTATTATTATTGTTATTATTATTATTATTATTATTATTATTATTATTATTATTATTATTATTATTCCTAATAAGTATATTATGGTAACAATGATATTGTACGAGCTGGATACATCAACTCACATGCCATGTAAATAATAGTAATGATGAAAAAAGTAATAACACATTGTGTTCTATTGCTATAAGATTGGCAATAGTAAAGTAATTATGAATGTTATGAGAACGATATGATCTTTCAAATTGTGTATTATTTATGAATGGAAATAATACCTGATGTGTGTGAAAATGCAGTGGGTATTGTGTGCGTGTGATTATTGATGTGCGATTGTGTGAAGGAATACATAAGAAAGGGGTTGGTAAAGTATTTATTGTCTCTACATTTGGCTGTTGAAAGAAATTTAAAATAAAATAATATGAAAGGGAAACAAAAACATTTGATTCCTATTCTGAAATTTAAATGATGATGATGACGATAATACTAATAATATGAACACAGTTCTTCTTGTTTTTGTTTTTTTTTCCTTTTTAATAAAGGTTATGAATTTCAAAAATTTGACTTGAAGTATTTCTTTATTTGTTATTATTGTGAATGAATAAGAAAGAATTAACAAGGAGCACTGATAGATGTAACATATTGTAAATAAGTATTTTATATAGCGCCAATTGTCACTGTACACAATGCTCAATGGCGCTTTACAATTTCAAGATAACAGAATGAGAACCAAATATACATAGCTGCTAACAATAGACAAGATATTTATTAATATCTTATAATATTTTGCTTATGAGTATTAAAAATCATCTCTAATGCCTTGGGGGAGACGTTTACTTTTATATAGATTCATAGCGCATTTCCACTCTCTAAGCGATTTTACTTGGATTGCTCAGAAGACCATTTTCATTCTCAACTTCTTTTGGGTGATACAGAGGAGTGCGAAAGAGACAGGAATTTTCCTAGGATATCTGCATGATCTGACGCAAACAATCCGTTTAAGGTCCTCAACATGATGCCCTACCGGCATTTGAACCAACGACCTATCGATGAGGAGCTCAAATAATGACTGCCTCTGGATCAACCAACGCATCCCCTCTTCTCCCCTTTCCAAAATGAAATATAATAAAATAAAAAAAAACAAAACAGATAGATCCACAATAAATAAATTAAACGTTAATAGTTGAGCGGGAAAAAAACATTACAAAAAACAATAATAAGCGGCAAATTAATGTCTTGAAAAATATATCATGATGAAAAAGGCGAAGGATGGCGTGAAATAACTGCATTTACGATAATGATGATGATAGTGATACAGAAGTAGAAGCAGAAGAAGATGATGATATTATTATGTTCATCATCATGGTAAGCAATAGCAACAACAACACAACAATGACATAAAAATGAAAAAAGAAGATGGGAAAGAAAAGGGTCTATATTAGGAATGTATTTTTCTGTTGACAGAAACTCTTCAAAGTGATTGTATACCATATATGTCGGGAATTCCTGATCATCTAAACCAGCAGCTGGTTTAATAGTTTGTTAACAGAAACTGATAGACGGTAATATATCTGTAAATCTTAAATACCTTATGGGCCTTATCAGCACTTGTCCGTTATCTCTCCATGACTTTGAACATCTACTTATGACTGTAGGTAATATTGATTTTAGAATTAGACTGTGTTCTATGTAAAAATTAATACTTTATGACGATGAGTGGGAAAGGGGAAAAGGGATGTGGGTGGCGATTGTGAAGAGAACGAGAAGAAAGAGAGGGAAAAAAAGGGAGAGGGGGGGAGGTAAGAGGTGTAGAGTTAAAAAATGTAAAGGAGAGAGGGGACGAGGATGAGGAAGAGGAGGAGATAAATAATAATGAAAACGGTATCGTGAACGAGTATTCTGAAGAATAATATGTTAAAATTATTTCGATTCAAGCCATAGATGTAGGTCTACATTTTGTTTGATTAAGTTAAGTATTTTTGGATGTCACACTCTTCAATTTAGCCAGTATATAATTAACATTGGCAAAAGGCAATACACGTACCATCAACGTACATGCATTAATACATGCAAATATTGCATTCTTTCTGATAAGCGGTCTTCCGTTGAACAATGACTCATTTTCATTATATTTTACCATCAGCAATACGACTTCAAATCATTACAATTGGGATCATTATATCGTTATACCATTAGCAATACGAATTCTAATTAATGACATTAGGGTCATTATGTTGTTATACCATTAGCAATACGAATTCTAATTAATGACATTAGGGTCATTATGTTGTTATATCATTAGTAATACGAATTGTAATTAATGACATTAGGTTCATTATATTGTTAAAACAATTAGTAATACGAATTGTAATTAATGACATTAGGGTCACAAAGTTGTTCTACCATTACTAATACGAATTGTAATTAATGACATTAGGGTCACAAAGTTGTTCTACCATTAGTAATACGAATTCTGATTAATGACATTAGGGTCATTATGTTGTTATACCATTAGTAATACAAATTTTGATTAATGACATTAGGGTCACTATGTTGTTAAAACAATTAGTAATACGAATTCTGATTAATGACATTAGGGTCATTATGTTGTTATACCATTAGTAATACGAATTATAATTAATGACATTAGGGTCATTATGTTGTTATACTATTAGTAATAAGAATTCTAATTAATGACATTAGGTTCATTATATTGTTGTAACATTGGTAATACGAATTATAATTAATGACATTAGGGCCACTTTGTTGTTATACCATTAGTAATACTAATTCTGATTAATGACATTAGGGTCATTATGTTGTTATACCATTAATAATACGAATTCTTATTAATGACATTAGGTTCATTATATTGTTGTAACATTAGTAATACGAATTCTAATTAATGACGTTAGGGTCATCATATTGTTAAACCATCAGTAATACGAATTCTAATTAATGACATTAGGGTCATTCTTTTGTTATACCATCAGTAATACGAATTCTAATTAATGGCATTTGGGTTCTTATTGTGTTGTGCCATCAGCAATATGAAGTAATGACATAATGATAGCGATCATAGAGGCAGGATGACGTCGATTTTGTAGTATGAGTTTTAACAAGTTTTTTAAGAGAGAAAAAATTGCACCCATACCGCTGACGTAGACTTGATAAAGGTAACTAGTATAGTTGTCTTAAAATGATAGAAAGCAAAGTCGCAGGAAAAAGTAAAAGAGTTAAACCGAGAAGACAGTGGAAAGATGACGTCATGGGTTGGTTGAATGTAGACATCGCAGAGACCGGAAGATTGGCTCTGGATAGGGATTGATACAGGAGGCGTGTCTGGGCGGCTACGTCCCAAGGGGTATTTTTCCAGAGGACATGCCGGAATTGGTAAGGTACGGTATAGCTGTCATCAGTTAAATGCGTGCATTACGTGACGGATTGAGAATGATTCTAGATTTTTTGGTACTCTAGAATTATGTGAAATATTCTTGCCTCATTCAGCCAACATCATGGTATATTGGCGACCCAACGTTCTGCAATCTTCATTTGGAATATCATGAAAATTTACATCCTTAGTGAAACAATGATTCATGCTTTTTCTAAAAACATTAAGTGTTACACTCAATACCTCAATTTCGACCATTATCATTTAGTGGGACTCGACAGCGGAGATACCAGTTGTTTTGAATGATTATCAATGTCTATTTATGAAGGAGGCGAAGGTCCATGCGTGATATGACTGACTATTTTGAAACGCTTTTTTACCAGAATACATCCGGAATCTCTCTGTCACTACGTGGCATTATGCTACAACGTCATAATGTTTAAGTTTGAAAATAATGCTTTACCAAAGTCAAGCAGATCGACAGGAAAGGAACCAGAGCCAGAGAAAGAGGCAGAGAAACAGAGCTGGAGAGAATCGTAAAACGACTGTTCAGGGCTTTCTTACGTGAGTGAATAGGACGCGCATGGCTGAGTAGTGAAATACCTGCAACCTAGCGACTCTCTTCCGATTACCCTTGACATTTGGTGACGTGCATAATTGATGAAATTTTGTTGTACATGAGTGAATCTAGTGCAAATAAGAAGACCAGGTCTCATATGCCAGATATTATTAAACATTCATTTAATAAGTTTATAGTCAGCTTGGATTCGATTGGAATGTCCTCGTACACGTGTCTAGGCATCTGTATTGGCAAAGTGTGTGCATGATTTATTTGTATGTGTGTGTGTTTGTGTGTATTTGTCTGTAGCTGTTGATGTAATGGGGAAGGGGAAGGGGGGGGGGAAGTGTTGTTGTTTTTTTGTTTTTTTATATTTATGTGCATCTGTGTGGAAGTGCGTGCGTTATTATGAGTGTCCATATATGTTTTTTGTTCCTTTCTTCTTCTTTTTTTTTTTCTGTTATGACGTATAATTTAATAAAGCGCACGATTAGTTGCTTATTATCAATGCTTGTGCACAAGAGACCACCAACGAGCTCATATAGGTTACTTGTAATAGTTGGTATGTAAATTAGAAAAACAGTAGAAAAAGCAATAATCAACATTTAATAATCATGTTTAGATTAAGAAAAAGCAAAGAGATCAGTTTTCCAACGGAAATTAAAATATAGAAAGCCATAGTACCTCCACCATGTTGTGCGGTTGTGAAAGCTGGACTCTGAGTCTTCTCATTGACTAACTAACTAACGAACAAACCTTCGAGAACAATATCAATGTTTAAGGGGGCTTATCGGAATCTCATGAAAGGAGCACGAAACAAATGACTATATTATTATCATCATCGAAGAATGAGTCAGGTCAATGGCTTTGCTTCAGGAACCACCCTTAGCCACCGAGAAGATGAGAAAGTTAAAATAACATGGCTACATTACTCGACACAACAACTTGTCGAAAACAATTCTCCAAGGTACCATGGTGACATTAGTAGAGGAAGAGGACGTTAACGAAAATGCTGGCTATACAACACCAAGGAGTGGACTAGATTGGACAGTCCCACCCCTATCCACAAGGCTGAAGATAGAGATGGTTGGCACAAATTGGCTGAAAGATCGTCCATCATTGTTTCCTCAACAACCGATAGGTCTGGAGACTGATTGAGTGAGTGAATGAGATAGATCCAGGTGTCCCATTATCAATAACATTATTATTGTGCAGATATATTATCAAATTGATGTTAATGAAATCCTTTTTATAATTCAGAACAGATTAAACTTGGTTCTCAAAATTGGAGATCGATACCGTAATACAACTATCAGAGTGACAGACAGTTCCTGAAAAGCCTGGGAACGTATACCTATGACACAATCTGTCATGCTGTACATGGTGTCATATGACATGACACAACCTCGTGCTACTTTTGCCAAGTCCACAATGAATTTTGTATCAGTGAGGAAAGTCAAGCTACAGCAGAATGAGTTTTGCAATCTACCTCGTGTACATTTTTGTATGTGCGCAAAATTATCTTATCTGTCTGTAATATTATTATCAATAATGGAGTTCACCCAACTACATGACGAGTCACTTCTTTTCTTAAACCACAATCTCTAGATCTGGATCTAAAAGTCCACTTTGGAAGTTTCCATTTTCAGACCTAAAAATAACCACAAATAGAGTTATGGTTTTTCAATGCATTGAAACAAAAAGCTATTTGCATAATGAAACGACTCTTCTCATTGTTAGAAATTACTTCCATGTGATATCGAATATTAATTTTTGAGGCAGTTGGTGAGTGTTAATCTGTCTGAAAAGTGTGAATCGATAACGTTAGAGCGTGAAATGCATTAGTACAACAACAATAACAATAAAAACAAAAAGCTATACATAATCGAATGGAGAACCTTTCCACCATTTTCATCCTGGGCAAATCCAGCGAATACGCTTGAACATCATTAATGCATCTATTAGCGTAGTGCACCACTTAATGTATTCATTCTCAAAAACACGTGCAAGCGTCTGGCAGAATGGGTAGAAGTTATTGAAAGGTGTCGGAAGAGAATCTCCAACCGCCTGAGAATAATAATTCCTTACAGAAGAAAATAATGCGTCTTTATAATTACTTCACTCAGGTGTATCAATGAGCATCTGCTGGTCATTAAGAGCATGATCCTTTTCTTTTATTATACTATCTGGCAATATTATGAGTCAAAGGATAGAAGTATTACTGTATAATTAGGCCTACTTAAATGATTAATGAATTAACAAATAAGGAAGACAAATAAAATCTTGGAGTTAAATGAAACATTAAGAGATTTTTTTATGATACAGAATCATTTCAATGTACCCCATGCACTTTTTGTGGGTTCGTTGTGTACCGTTTTATTCCAATATCTTTCTCCACTACATTGCTTTGCGGAGTATAATGTAGATAGAATGAACACTCATGCATTACACCTTTCTTCACAATGTCAATGACGAGATTTCCTTTAATGACGAGGTTATCCTCTGCCCTATAGCCAGATACCCTATTTACGCATGTGTACGTTAATAATCAGTTTAAAGTCTTTCCCAAGGGTTCAACATGGCGTTTTAAACTGTATTGGAACCTGGGACTTTTCGATCTGCCAGTCAATGAATGTCAACCTCTTTATCATAATGTCATCAGAAAAGGGAGAGGAGTAATATTATTTGTTTTTGATAAGAGTGGGGGGGGGGGGCGTTCTCATATAACGCTCATATTATATCTAAAGTAACAGAAAATACATAACTATAATGGAAACTACTTGCAATCTCTCAGGCGTGATAACATTTTTCGGACAAAGACTGCGCTGTCTTGACTGCGAGACATCTATTCACACCTGAGTCGAGTGAAGCAAGCAGGACAAAGTTCATACCTATGGACACGTCATAGCCAATGACCTCCCTTATTAATAAAGAAAATTTGCGCCACCATGTCACTCAGCCGACCGATGTCGGTGATGTGTGATGCTGGAGAGTGTCTCGTATGCCCTCCATGTAGACAAGATTTATAGTAGGGATTGTCTTAGTAGCCATGAATTAATGATGTATAGGGAATGAAGCATGACGTGTTCTAGGCACGTGAGCACATTGTCAAACTGGCATAAAACGAGAAATAAAAGTTGATATTGCTAGTCATTCTTTGAGTAACCGGATGAGTTCATACAAGCATAACTGAATTGAATGAATGAATGAATGAAGGGTGAGAGCTGATTGTTTGAAGGTTATGCATGCTGCCAGGCTGTTGGTATCTCCGATGAAGATAGCACGGTGGTGCTCTGGTCTAGAAGTAGGGTTGGCGTATGAGGAAAGGAAGGATCCATATTCAATACTCAGTAAGACGCGATGTTGAATTCTTAAGAAAGTCTCTTTACGTGTATTTCCCTCTCCATACTCATGTGTGAAATTAAATGATGTCAGTGATAAATACGTAGAGTCCGATGTTTCGGTATGGTAGAGAAAGCCCCTTTAATGATTGCGCAGTTTTGTTGTTATGAGGCTCCAAGATATTTTGTTGCATTCAGTTTACCCATTTCCACTACTTACAGATATTAATGCCGATTGAATCCACCAATGTTGTAGTGTCGTAACTGTGATTATTTTACCAGTAGTAAATGGAAAAATTGGCCCATCATTATTGTTTAACTGGGGGCGTGGCCTAGTGGTTAACACAGTTCGATCACGAGAAAACTCAAGCAGCACTCATGAGCAATGGCTATCGGCTGGTTGACATAGTGAAATCAATTCCCGCAAGGAGCAAAATTTTTCAATAACCACAAGCCAACGGCGATGTGTCCTTAGGTAAGACACTTTGTCCCGCTTACCTCACTCGAAACAGAGAAACTCAGGCAGTCAGTCAGACAGAGAGAGATACTGGTCAATTAATTATTAAGCTGAGAGGGGGAGAGAAATGAAATCTAGGTGAATATTAGTGATGGTAGACTTGAGGTCTTAACAGGTCTCAGCTGGTGATAATTCTTCCCTTTAGGCATGAGGTCAAGAAGAAGGGTAGAGGTAATCTTTGGTAAAGACAGGTCGTCGGGACTCGATCCTTTAATCTATTAGGGTAGGTTGTTTCTTTGAAGATAATCGCAAAAAGGCCACCGAATTGAAGGAAGAAAATGTGTATATTATAGTGCTCTTATTATTCAGTCCACCGTAGTGGCAGAATGATTGGACTTTTTCTGGGGAAAAAAAAGATAATGCCAGTGGCAGAATCAGAGTTTGCACGAATCTCGCTCATTATAATTTTGTCGATTCCTTAAAAAAAATCTTTGAGATAAGTTAAGCACGAACCTAGATCTACTTTTTCCACAAACAATATGGATCATTCTGCAAGCAAGGCTAGGTCTGCGGCTTCAGAGTTTAATGAAAACCAGATAATACGTTTTACAATCCAGGACAGGCAGCTTTAAACAAGTCAGTATTTTAACAACAAGTCTTAGTACATCGTACAATATCAGTCTGGTTAATGATTCATCAGACGTATGAACAATCGCCACACTTCGGCATTTGGGACCGTCAATGAAGTCCTGGTCCAGGTTTAGGACCAAGTGATCCTAATTCCGGCTAATCATAAAATTTAGGAACCTTTATTGAGTTGAATGGGTTTAAACCAGGAGAATTTTGTTTTAATTCCACGCGGTTCTCAGGTAGCTATATATAACGAGGTACTAAAAAGGGGCATCATAATCCAATGGGGAATGGGACATGACTCTGAAACCTTACTAATATTATGTTGTTTACGTTCATTGTGGTAATTTCATTTATAAGATATTTATATCTTTGATACACAAATCCCTAAATAACCATCTTCTTTGCCTGACATTTTAGTATGACAACGTAGACTTGGGATAGATGCTTATGGGGCTGGTGATCAAAAGATCCCAGGTTAGATTCCCCCAAAACGCAATGTTAAGACCACCTTGGGAAAGGCTCCTTATAATCGTTTTTCTCCCTGCACTAAACAGATGTAAATTGTGTGGAGAGTTGGATCTTATTTAATGTGCTTTAGAAAAGCGCCTGCAGAGGCCCACATCTTGTATGCTTTGGAGCATTAACATGATTTAGAGGACAAGCACTGTCAAAAGTGATATTGTTTAATATTTATGTTTTATGTTCATTATCCATTATTATAAAATATCGAACAGCTTCTATAAACGAGATACGAAACTTCTAATTCTGTCTCATGTTTAAAGAAGGTCTCTTCCATAACCCAGAGTCACAAAGTACGTAATATTTAGAGATTATTATGATATTGGACGGATCGACAAAGCCGGGTCAACTTAACAATGGTCGTGACGTCACAGAATAGAGAGTTGAGTGAAATATTCAACATTCCAAGGAATTAAGCCTGGCCTAGACTGGGTGTGCAGGTCACAGCTATTGTTCAACGTTTTAATTTAACAGATAAGTAGCCATTTGCTTGGCTAAACCGATTAGAGGGGTTAGATCTGGGCTCACCTTATGGAGCAGGCTAGTTGGGACAGGATTTTGGTAGTGGTCGTTGAACATGATAAGTAGGGAAGAGAAGAGGGATAGGAATGAAGGAGTGGTTGATTGAGGTCTGCACGGTTAATGTGATTATCCTCACAGTATACGATGTTATTATTCAGAAAGATGATTATTTTTAGATATTGCAAATAACAAAACTATAGAAATCCTTTATTGATAAAGGGTCTATTTATAGGTTCAGTTCATAAAAGATTTGCCATAATCATCATTAGGTGTATCTATAATTATAAATGCAATAAAGAGAAGATAACGACGAAAACATTGGCAATAGTATTATTTCATTTGCAAGACATCTGGTTTAAATTGCGAACATGATGCAGAATGGTCCAGACTTTTGTGAAAAACAAATACATGCAAATTTGGTTCGTCATCGATTATTGGCACATGATGGACTTGACAAAAGTAACAATGATGAACCGTTGTGAGTGCAATTCATGCATGCCAAGACTGATCATTTTGTAACTAATAGTTTTGTAACTATTGAATCAGCTTTCAACTTTGTTAAGAGTCAACAGATTCGTAGTTTGGGTACATGAATTGTAATATGATTGATTTTAAGATTATTAAAAGCAAAAGGTTAGATTTTCTTTCCAAGATTCTATATTCCATAATCTATCGTTATGGAGAACTCAAGTATAGTGTTATTTAATAGGATATTTTCACTCTGCTAAATCGTAATTCTAAATAAATACATTTCATTCTTTTTGCCTACGTCATACCAACTATAATATCCCAAAAGACCGATCTCGTGAGATAGGAGGGGATTTTGAATTAATGAAGCATCAATCAGTCTCCCACTTAATTAATCAATCATGCAATCAATCATAAGCTCATCAATAAATAAATTAATCAAAGAGGCACCCGGAGCACAAATAATCTTACGTTTTGCTAAGTCCAGCAAAAATGTCCTGGAAGGAGCAGCACGGACATGCTTGTAATATAGATTATCCATGCTGTAGACATAGGGGGCATAGTATTACTGCTTCGACTACAACTTAACTTATGTCAATACGAACATATTCTGTTTATGCCTTTCAAAATGTTTTTATAATGAGTTTAGTGAAGAAACCAAGGATGGGAAAGAATCAAATCCTGCGATGACCCATGGTCTCGGATTCTATCCGATTTTATGCTGGAACGAACCCAACCTTTCATTCCTGACCAAGGCATATTTTGAGGCAGGGGAAGAATATCTTTGGAAACTCCTTGATCCAATGGGTCTGTGTCCATTCGTCCGTGTAAGAAAGGTCACCATCGGCTTTTAGTCCAACCCAGACTGTTGTTTCAGTAATGCTTCATTGGACCCACGGCACGTGAGAAGGAGACCGGAACCAAAGACTCGAAATACCAACCAACAGGAAGATTAAAAATAAGAATCAAACAAAAATAGACCTAAGAGGGGAAAAACGACGGAAGAAGAAAGAACGCTGTCCGCTTAAGTTTGTTGGTTTTGCAGTCGTGAAGAAGCTTTGACCTTAGCTGCGAAAGTTTGACTAGTACATGACAATGTAATTTCAGTTGGTGGTTAGGTGGATGGGTGGGGTCAAATGGATGTGCAGGTTGCATAAAGATGAAGACGTGGTAAAGCCTTAAAAGGTAAAAAGAAGAGTGAAACATTAAAGAAATATCATTAATTTTATTCCATGAAAAATATATTATGTTTCTGGTGTGTTTCATGTAACCATCCCCTTCACTCTCTCTCTCTCTCTTTCTCTCTCTCTCTCTCTCTCTCTCTCTCTCTCTCTCTCTCTCTCTCTCTCTCTCTCT
>JASKDV010195585.1:0-11249 GCA_032466395.1 Aegires albopunctatus
AAACATCATCTTATCTTATCTTATCTTATCTTACACACACATAAACACACACACACACACACACACACGCACAGAGTGAAAACCAGATGGCTATCAAGACAGTGTTATTTCTCCATGAGGCGGAGGAGGAGGAGGAAGGGTGGTGACATTATAATGGCCAGAATTACAGACCATTCTTTTAGTACTGTATTGCTACATGAGGGCAACGTCAAGAAAATAATCTACTCCTATCCTCACTTTGACTTTGAGGCTGTGACATCTATACTCAAAACAATGGACTTTTGATAAGACAGTTTCCTAGCTTCCCAGATCAAAAGTAGAAACCTCCTACAAATACCCTTTGAGACAGTCAAATGCCAATGTAACAAATCATAATAAAGAAGAAGAAACCATTATTTACTACAAGAGGGGGCTTCAAACTGAATATTTGTCAACATTTCAAACATTATAGGCCTTTTCCACGCATGTCTCAACCTGCCACACCCTCTTTTAGAATGAACTCAACCAGAAACTTATCCAAGCTACTTCATTGTCGGTTTTCTTGATTTTAATCGGATTAAAGTGAAGCTATCAAAGCAACAGTGGATAATAATTATTCTTTGATGTACCTAAATGATTTTAATCACCATGTTTAGATTTTGTGATGATATACGTCCATTTTCACACCTTAGTCAAGGCCTATGTCCGAAACGCTTTAGTGCGTGCTTAGGTTTGCTAACCCGTTACGTACTAGTGCGGGCATAGCACTTCTCTGGTTGAATTCTTCCTCAAGCTTGTTTACAATACACATATAAGTATGCAATATTAGATATTAAACCCTGCCATATGTTGTATATTTGAGTCTGTTTAATTAATATTTTATTTTGACTCATGTTTCATATAAGTTCTTTTCTCTAATTATTATCTTATTCAGAAAAACTTTCCCAATTATCTTTTTATGAATGCAATAAAACCTCTCTTGATCAAGATCATCAATTCAACTGTTTTGTCTTTTGTATATTGTACACTATTGGGTTTAACTAGTTTATGTCCTCTCTGTTTGAATATTCACCAATATCTCACTCCTGCCTCCTCGCTGCATTGATATTAATATATATTTTTCAATATCCTCCTATTTTAGGCGCAGTGGAGGACTTTCTGGCATGCTGGAAGGAATAGCTAATGATAAGGAAGGTAAGCAAGATGACTGTAACGGCCTCTTTGTTTAGTTATATCTTTCTATTATATCATTTTTATTGGTTTAAGATGTATATGATATAATGGTAAGCAAAAAGCCCAGACTCACAGACTTTACGTAAATTATCTTCATGTCCGGCCATTTGTCTCAAACACTCTCCTAACTCCCTGAGCCGTAAAACAGTTGAAGAGAAACTTTCCTGCTATGCATACAAGATTTTTGGCTCCCACAGCCGGGTACATTTTTAATACCTTCTATTTTGTAAAAAAGTTGTTCTTATATAGTGCACATACCCACAGCATAGTTGTGCTCAAGGTGCTTTACAATGACTATTATACTTTCCTGATTGACAGCATCACATAACACATTGGACAAGACTGGCAGCCTGTGAGGCCCAGTTACAATTTACGGACATGGACAATGCTGTCTTAAAAATCTAATGAAAATTTTTTGAAGGATTCATTTTCTGACAGTCCTGCTTTTGAATTTTGCATGCAAACTGATTCAGCTTGACAAACAAACATGCCACCATCCAAGATATACCATGCAAACCAAGTTCCCACACTAATACATTTCATTTTTCATAATTCTCATTCAGATATTTCTGTCTTTTGATTTTCACACGTATAGAAAGATCACTGTGCAAATATCAATGTTAATTCAAAATGGAATTTGTTAAGTGGTTCACTCGCCCCTCATGCTGGATTGACATGACATCGAGAATTTATAAAACAGAAATAAGTAGAACGTTTTTGTCATTGAATTCAATTGACTTACTTCATGTTTCATCTTTTTTACAGCACCATCCATTTTTCGATTTACAAGTGAAAAATCCTTGAATGCTCTCAATTGGGTGAAGTCTAAGAAAGATTCCTTTTTCCCACAAAAATTGGTACATTCTTTTAGTTCATATTTCTTTCTTTTTTTTTTTTTGGAAGTATTTCTGTACACTATTATTAAACTATCTCTAAAAAGTATTCTTAAAATCTCCATAAAGTTTTCTTAGATTATTTCTCAAAAATATGACTGTAAAATACTTGAGAAACTTAAATCTTAAAATCTCCGTAAAATTTTCTTAGAGTATTTCTCAAATGTCGATAAGGTATTCTTAAAGTATTTTTCAAAAGTATTCTTAAACAATCTCCATAAAGTATTCTTCTCTTTGACATCTCTTAAAAGTATTGTTGTATTAATCATTTCAAAAATAACATGAATAGCATTTATATAGCGCATGTCCAAAAAATATAATTTATATTTATCATCGTTGTTGATCTGCAAATGTATAACTGAAAATCTTCTGACTTTCGTTATGTGACACTGTATAAACTTTATTGAAAGTCGCTCACCTCATTTTTAACTGAAATATTATTGGCCAATAAAAATGTGTCATTTTCTTGCATGATGAAAATGTATAAGATAGCGTGCATCTCATTTTTCCACTCCAAACATATAATTGTGTCTCCCCCTCAAAATTTCTTATTTTGCTTTTAAACGGTTATATAATGACAGCAATAATATGCTTTATGCTCATCAAGCACACTGCCAGTTATACGAGTGATTGGGCTTGAAAATGATCTAAGTATTTTTCAACTTTTGGAAATATTTTGTTGTAAGATGGTTTGATTTCTCAACTTCATGTACATTGTCTTTAATTTTTGGTATTTGAAGACATCTGAAAATCAATTATCTCTTTCTTTCTTTAAAAGATCAATTTTGCATGTTGTATGACTTTCAGATGTCAAGACAAGAATTGATGTCAAAATACTCACATGTATCAAATTGGTATGTAATGTTCTATACTTGGAGAACAGTAAATATTATATTTAATTGTTGTACAGTTTTTCTTGTGTAATAAAATTGATTTTATAATTATAAAAAAGATTTATTTTTCTTGTATCCATCAATTACTCATTAGGATGAAAATAAAGTTGTTGCTTTTACATTAGAACAAATAATTGATAGTTGTGTTACTGTTTGTCATTTTTTATTTATTTTTTTATTTTTTTATTCAGTTTTCAACACATTTTACAATATCATAAAAAAAAAAATCAAAACAAAACAAAACAATAAACAATATAGCCAACCAATAGTAACAATAATCTTAATAAGTGGTCAAAATAGTTTAAAAGAAAAAAATCGTTTTAACAATATCACAATGATAATAATATACATCCAGTTTTTACCCATGGTCACAAATGCAAAAAATAATATAGCTTACCAATAATAACAATAATCTTAATATACAATAACAAGTCAATAAAGTTGATAATAATGATAATAATAATAATAATAATAATAATAATGATAAAAATAATAATAACAACGAGAATAATAATACTGCAACATATAATACAGATTACTTTATCATACATATATGTTTATGACAAATAAGATTAATATAATCTATAGTCAGTTATGTAATACTGTTAGTAGTTTGAGTATAATATAAGTATTGATGATGCTGACATAGATGGTTTTAATTTTTCTATTAATGATGGCTACTATAATGATGCCAAATGACAATGGTCATTATGTATCTTTTTGCAATTTCTTTTGAATTACTTTTTCCTGTTACTGTTTTCTGAAATTTTTTTATTGTATTTTTTCTTGGCTAAATCAGCAGACATGCTCTTTCTTTCCCCCCATGTGGAAGAAACAAACAAATTAAGAATGCCAGGAACAGAAGCATTTACTCTGCTCATTCAAATGTTTCTTTCCTGACCCATTGCCATTGTGATAACAACTTGATTAAATTTTAAAATCTGTGCATGAATTATAAAACAAGGAACAATCCATTAACTAAATTGTATTTATTGTCCACCCTATCTCTAAACTACCTTAAATTCTTTGATTGAAATTTTAATCTGTCATTATTTCATGGCATTGTCCTAATGACATTAGTGTAGCCAGTTTGTAAGTTTGATTACTGCTACTGCAAGGTCCGATGTTGAAATTGGGAAAGACACGTTTGCCTCAGTGTGCCAAGTCAGCTTGATAAAAGAGTTCCCCTTTTATCGGCAATGAAACAAGCTTCTAACTTGCAGTATACTCCTAGAATTTTGAGAAAGCACTGGAATAAAATGGCTTTTAAGGGGGAAGTCATCTTTTCATTACGTACTATAAACCCATCATTATCTTTTGTCAGGTCCAACAGCCCAGTGCAGATCTTGGCATGGCATCCACATGTAACAAAACTGGCTGTTGCTCTCCAAGATGATTCCATTCGTGTTCATGCATCAGGAATCAGTATTTGTCCAATTCTTAAACACAAGTTACAAAAACAAGTGGCTGATTTAGCCTGGCAGTAAGTGAAATTTAGCCTGGCAGTAGGTGATATTTAGCCTGGCAGTAAGTGATATTTAGCCTGGCAGTAAGTGATATTTAGCCTGGCAGTAGGTGATATTTAGCCTGGCAGTAAGTGATATTTAGCCTGACAGTAAGAGATATTTAGCCTGGCAGTAAGTGATAATAATTATGGTTAACGTGGCTGCCTTGTATTATTTTCTAGCATTTATCCCGTCTTCCTGTGAAATGCAAAACAGTGTAATTGAATTATACTAATTCTTTATACAATCCAGTTTGATTCAATTTATTGGAATTCAGTCAAATTCAATTTGATATGCTCTGTTCATATCAAAAGGACAATTTTATCAAGTTACACCTACGCATAAGGGTAAAAAATAAATAAATTTGTATAACTGACATCGTTCACATCAACAAGCAAATAAAAAAAGAAGAAAGAAATACCCGGTTTCTAGTTACCTTCAGAATCACGTTATGATGCAACGTTATATCTAATGTAATGCTTACCATGAAAGCCATAGAAATGCTAGTAAAAAGCTGTAAAAATAACCATTTTATTCAGATTGGAAAAATCTTTGATTGATCTGTGAAATAGTCATTTGTCCATTTTTTTAAAATTTCACCTCTCCAGGCCCCTCTCTGCCTCTGTTTTGGCTGTGGCTTGTCAGACGTGTGTTTTGATTTGGCATGTTGATCCGAACTCTTTAGCTGTGAGGTAAAATTGTTGATTATGATCAATTTAAAAAAAAAAAAAGATATTAGTCAAATATAAAGTTAGTGCTAATTGAAATACATTATTGTAATTTTTTTTTCTCCCTAAAATAATGCATGAAATTAAAAAAAAACAAATATTGATAAGAGACTTAGATAAGATATTGTTCTGTTATCAATCTTGATCTTGTTAGTAGATTTATTACAATAACAACCTTAAAAGGGTTTAATGTTATGTTTTTGTAGGACAATCTATCTTCTCCTTTTATTATTTTTTGTTTTGTTTTCCAACTTTTAACTCAACTTTCTCAAAGTTGAAATTTGAAACCCAGGCGCACTAAAATTCCCATAATTTTTGAACCAGTGGAGATATTCAGCCCACATAAAATGCAAAATGTTCAGAAGAGATGAGAAATTCAGGATCAATCGTTATCTAAATTTTCATTTTTGTGTGGATGTGAAGGGTTTTGCTGTGCATCCACACATATAGCTATCATTAACACATTTTTATATAAATGTTTTAACTGTTTTTATTGTTATTAATGATGTTGTTAATGATCTTCCTCTTCTCTCATTGTGCGTTGCATATTATAATGTTATGGTAGACCATCTTCAAGCACCGTCCAAGTATTGCAGGCGGTAGACCATTTCCCCATCACAAGTTTATCTTGGAGTCCTGACAGTAGCAACCTTATATCCTCCTCACCCTGTGACACATCCATAATGGTTGGTTGAGATTTTAATTTAATTCAATCTACTAGACTCACTGGCTTGACAGGTCGTTAAATCTCGCAGATTTTAAAAAATTTTTTTTTTATCTGACCGTTGTAAGACACAGTTGGTTTTTATGGATTTTCATTGATTTAAGGGAGCTGGTGTTATTGTTCGTGAAAAATTTATTTTACTTGTATCACGATGGGTGACCACCCTGGTGGGATGTAAATGAAGAATTGCGTTTTAGAATCCTTTCTCTAGGATTCAGTATTAGAATTGAAATCAGAGATATTCATATCACCTGGATCCTGAAATCACGATCATATACTGTGTAGGAGGTGGCCAGATATCTCTGATTTCATATCACCTTGATACTGAAATAACGATCATATACTGTGTAGGAGGTGGCCAGATATCTCTGATTTCATATCACCTTGATACTGAAATCACGATCATATACTGTGTAGGAGGTGGCCAGATGGTTAAGACAGTTCAAACATTAGAAAATTTAGCAACATTTATCCACTTACTCATCAGTTGGTTGGATGACATAGTTGGATTGAATCTTGATGTATGGAACTGGCTATCTGTCTTTTTTTCATATTTGGTCTGTGATGCTGTTGGCCTGGGAAGTGAAACGTCCTTGAATAGTGCTTAATGGTTGTTGCAATAGCTTCTATATAAGTAGAACTTTAACTATTTTTTCTTGATTGTCAGTAAATTATTGTTTAGAATTATCTGCATTGCTTGAGAGTGGGTAAGTGATATCTTGATGATAAAGAAATGTTTTCTTTGTGAAGGCACGTGTCAATAGACAATGATCTAATCAGCCGAAATTCCCATTTTCTACTTCCCTCTCTTTTTTACTTGTTATTTTGGTTTCAATCTAATAAATGAGGCGATGTATTATCCAGGTTTGGGATGTGCCATGTGAAACTGGAACCCCAGTGAGACGAGACAGAGTTGGGGGTGTACCGTTGTTAGCCTACTCTCCAGATGGTACCAAGCTTTTCACAGGAACCACTTCAACTTATTTCCGGTAATACTTTTCTTGTGAAAGATAGCTGTTTTGTGAGAGACATACCAAATTTCCCTGCTGGGAGAGTTCTGATTTTAAGCGCAGTCTTCCAATTTCCTTACCATCATCGTTTTTTGGATTTCAGTCAACAAAACCTTTTATGGTGTAAATAGCATTTGAAATTACTACTCAACTGTCAAGACAATACAATTGTTCAGAAATGAAAAAGTCTTCAGAGAATACATCCTTTGCCAATGATTGAAAGCTAGAGCTGAACTTGAATCTTCTGGGTTTGTTTTAAATTTGAAATTACTGTTATTGGTCTTCTTATGTTGTCGGTAAAACGTATTAACCTAAGAAAAGCTCGCTATGCCATAGCTGTAGCATTGCCTCAGCGCGAGCTTGGCCTCGATTCACAAAAAAATAATAATCTAGGTCATGCATTATGTTGAACCAAAACAGTGAAATAACGTCTCTTTATCAATGTATTAAATCTCATGGGCTGGAATCTAAAAATACTACTTTCTAAACTTAATAAAACAACTGGAATTTTTCAATTTAAGAAGCCATGGTTTCTTTCTCAAGACGTTGGCGTTCTATGTGCCTGATGGTGCCATTGACAAGGTGTGACTGATATATACTGCCTGCATGTGGTCAGATCTTACTGGAAATGCTCTTTTCAAAAGGCTTGAGCTTTTCTATAACATAATCTCCCTAATAATTTTAGTCAGGCCTCCTAAAAAAAAATGCTTGTTCAGGTTGTAATGACTGGTGTAGGTAAACTGCATTAAAAATATATTTTTATCTTTCAGAGTATGGGAGACACTGACATGGCAATGTGAAGTTTGGTCGCAGCTCTCTGGACAATGCAAGGTGATGGAAATAACATCTTTGTGCCAAAAATAATACACTTAAAATGTTCCCTCTTTCTTTCTTCATTGGTAACTTTGTTTCTTTTAGAGGACCATGATTTCATGCTTTTTGTTTTATAAAGAGAATTCATGGTAAAATCTTTTCAACAAAACAATATCGTTTATGCAATTGGGAGGATAATACATTAAGACAGATATAATAGGGTGATACACTTGTGATGCCATTTGCTCATAACCCAGAATAGTCTACTGCAATAATAAAATCTGCAGTGAATCAAGTTAATTTGTATAAGGATATACCACATTCTTCATGATCGGGGCAGTGATGTTGTCACTTTCACAGATTTGTTGCCATTCTCCTAGGTGCTGGAATGTTGAATTATCATCTTATTTAAATCATCCTCTTTTTACAATTATCATCTTTTTGAATCATGTTCTAACAAAATGGTTGTCAATTTAAAATCATCTTTTTATTTTATTTATCATTTGGAAAAACAAAAGGGTCTTGTTATCAAGATTATCATTATTTTAAGATTACTTTTTTTCTTCTCTCCAAAGACCGCATGCTGGAATCCTAATGGTACGATTCTTCTTTTCGCCATTGAAGGAGAGAGCACCATTTACGCCATCAAATTTTCAGAATGTGCGTCCAAACTCTCAGACAATATCAGCATTGTGGGACGCTCAATGACAATTGCTGATGTTTCAGAAGTGGAGGTGCTTTCATGCTCAGGGGAAAATGTCAGGTATAAAGACAACTCTATGCTCCAATGAACTTCTTCCGTCTCTTTGTTATTTCATCAACAGCTGTTCAATGTCTATTCATACATTATAATTGAAACAACTTATAATGAAATATTGACATGGGATGGATGAACTGTATATAAAGCATTTAATGATGATATTCCTAAACCTTGTTCATACAATCATTAGAATTAGATTTCTTTAGTGGTAATAACATGTTTTTGTTGTTCATCTTATCAGATAAGCAGGATGACATAAGAGTATATGTATACAGTAACATCTCCCTAATCCGGACTTCTGTAATCTGGAAGTCTCCATAAACCGAACACATGAGTTGGGAACGGAATTTTTCTTATTTATTTGTACTCTATAATCTGGAAATTCTTGATTCCGGATCTAAACACCCAGCTTGGGAACAAAGTATTACAATATACAATCAGGTCTATCTAATCTGAATAACTTCGTTCCCAGCAATTTGTTTTGATCACAGAATTTTCTAGATTAGGGAATATCAAAAAATAATAAACACAAAATCCGTTCCCAGAAAATCGTTTTGATTACAGAGGGATTTGGATTACAGAAGTCCAGATTATATAGACCAGACTATAGATTTTTTTTTCCATTATCTGAACACTCTCACTCAACATTCCAACAAACAGTAATCAAAATTGGTCTTCTAATGGCTCTTCACAATCATCCAATGACCTTAACACCACTACGTACTCCTTAAGATGAAATTAACATTACATCTGGGCCAATAGACTGCAACAGTAACAAAGTTAATCCAGACAATGGACATACAATGTGGGCGGACAAGCAATCCTTATCAATCTATAGCTCATGTGTGAGACACTGATCTGTCAAGTGGTTGATTACGATGGGGATGCTTCATTGCTTCAGGGCAAATTGACAACCTCGGTGCCCACCCAGATATAATCACATGTGGGTGCTGAAAACAAAGGTGCGCTGAGCACAACCATGTTATTTTTATATAGTATATGACTAAGATAATATGTGAAAAAGGTCTAACAGTGACGACCAACGTACATTTGGACTTTAACCAATAAATCTATTGTCCGGATGATTTTGTAATCCAAACAAATAGTTGGGAACAGACATGTCCAGATTATGGAGACGTGACTGTACTCAAGTGTGTCATGTCATTTAAAACCCTGAGGCAACCGATGGTTGACTGGGTTTAATAATCAAGCTGATGAATCATTGTAATAATTATATATTATACATTTACTGAAATATTCACAATATGTATTTTCCTATTAACCCTAGTTTATTTAATAAAATGGTGCAAAAGCTTTCTAAGGACAGAAATTAATTGCATTTTTGTACTGATCATTTGACAAGATAGATTGGCTGATTTGCACCCAAAAGGATGGCTAACCGATCATCTCATATGAGTGTTTTGTTGACATTTATTCCATCGAATGCATCACGATTGATGATAATATGGCTACCAGGTGAGAAAAGAATTATTATCATCACCATCATCATTATGACATTAATTTCATTCTTTGACATTTTTCTTTGCAGGGTAGGGGGACCAATCAAGTCTATCGTATGGGACAGTACAGGAGAGAGAATAGCAGTTATGTTTGAAGGTATGTCTGGGTTGAACTAAAAGAATTGTAAATCTATGTTGAAATCTCTGACTACCAGTTTTGATGAATGATGTTAACCATTTTATTATGTAGTCGACGCTTCTTAAGTCAAAGCCGAATAAACTGATTTCCTCTAAGCTGCTGTTTTTGTTCGGTCAACCCCCAATTTGGTACAAAATAAAAGCAAAAATTAAGCTCTTTCCTTTTAAAATTTCTAAAATAAAGTCCAGGAATTTTTCGTTTGATTGTTGTTTCCGTTTATGCACATTTTCCATTCCCTTTTTATCCTTGTGTCTGCATAGCTGTGGGAATCTTTGCTCTCCAATCTAAGCAATCTGTCTTTAAATCTCATAGTCCAATAGTTTTTTGCAACTTCCCTTAAAAATATGCTCTCTAGGACCCCCAAATATTTTTTCTTTCTGCCATGATGTGTGATTGTATTCAAGTGATTTGTTTGACCTTTTCCATTTTCTTCTCGCAGCAAATGAATTTGGGAATAACCATTATGTGGCTTTGTTCAAGGTGACGGTGTATCCTGTTCTTGAACTTCTACCCGGGTAAAGAAATTGTTAGAATTATGCCATGCAAAGGCAAAGCGACCTATCTCCACAATCGAGTTTGAGCATCTTTTCTTTTCATTGGGCATATCATACCCATTTTTATCATCATGTGTCAAAAGTAGAGCGGTGTATCTCAGTTAGAAATGATATCTTAAATGTTTTGAAGCAAATTGTTCATTATTTTTGACACACATACCGTATTCATTCTGATTGACGCCCCGTCCCTAATAGAACACCCCCCTCCCAAGCCACCACCATTTTATTTTTCCATATGCCATACACAAGATTGGAGAAGGCCTACAGTAATATATTTTTAAAAATGTAGACCTACCGGTAAATCATTTTAACTAGATCTAGATCTAGTTAAAGCTAATGGGATACAACGATCGCTAACTACACACTATGCACCCATACACAGGCATTTCTCGCTCTTCTCTTGCCATGCGATATCAACACATCATCACAGTATTCACACACCTATTCACTACAACAATTAACAATAACAATTAATAATGAATACACTGACAAGACGAG
>JASKDV010195596.1:4034-20595 GCA_032466395.1 Aegires albopunctatus
CACTCCTCCCCCCCTCCCACCCACTACACCTAATGCTTGACCAAACCTTTGACTGACTTTGATTGCGAGGGCCAAGAAATCTTTGTGTGGATGGTTTCCCTTGGAGAATTTTTTAAAGGGACTTGGCGAGTCCAAATTATTTAACATCTTGAAAAAATACAAAATGGGGAGTCAGTTGATTTTAAACCAAAGGTTTATATATTTGTGTAAACAATTCATCGTAGTTTTAAGATTTTATTCAAAGTTTTAACGTAGAATTTAATTTTTACAAAAGCTTTTTTCCTCATTAATTCGCGTCATAAGTACAACTACTGCATTTATCAAAATCTATCCATCCTACACCAAATAACCCAATCACTGGCTGGTTGTTTTCTATTTGGTGGTCATTTTTGGAAATTTGGAGAAAAAAAAATAGTGTTAGGCCAAGACTAAATCATGGATTCAATCATGAGATATTTCTCCATTCTGATTAGCAAGTGACCTAAAATTGCATAAATTAATTAAGTATACCAAGTGGAACAAAAAGAAAATTTGTGATACTTTTGAAGATTCGGGTTGATCTTTTTTTAATGATCCATGTTTATTTTCAATAAGGCTTTATATTTTTGATTTTTTTCTTTAGCTGAAGTAATCAGTGAAGATGTCATTCTGAAATGGTATAAAGATGGCCAAAGGTCAAAGGGTAAAAGTGTCTTCCTGGAGCAGATGACAAAGTTTATCGAATGGCTCAACCAAGCAGAGGAAGGTTTGTGAATATATTGTAAATTTGCTGTTGTATGCTGTGACTGTATAACTGGTATTATATTAGGCAGTCCAAACCCATTTAAAAAGTTCCCCATATTCTGTTTCTTTGTTGGTCAATGCAAACAGCATAGTTTCCTGAACCATCATTGAAGCTTAATTTTTAAGAAAGTTATGGCAATTTGAAATTTTACGATAATAATGCCAATTGTGTAATTGTTCAAATTGAAATTTTTCCTGTTTTTGGCCCTTCATACAACAGCCAATTGTCTTCATATCCCTCTGAAAATAATTTTGACCACACTACAAGTGCCAAAGATTCATGTAAATAGTTTTGCTCAGTAAGCAATGATAGGTTTTAATTCTTTCAGGCCCTTACATTGCCTGCCTATTTTTGCATCTTTTGGCGTAAAAAAAAGTATTATATATCCCATTTCCTTGTTATGTAATAAGGGATTCATCCATCTCCCTTGCACTGCCATGTCTGTTTTTTATTTGTTTTGTAAGCTGCTTCTGCTACTTTTATTTTTGCATGAATAGCTCTTTTCAGCAGGACACAATATCACAAATTTCAAGATTGGCTCTCTGTTGATATCTATAATCTACTCCCACTACTAATGAGATTATGTTTTGAATAAATCTTTAGATTTACTTTGAAAAGTGGTTCTTGTACTTAATACACTCCTCCAAATCTTGTATTGCACTTAGTAATCCCATTTGACACCGATTGACCTGATGTTTTCTTTTCTTTTTCTTTTATTCTTCAGAATCTGACGAAGAAGAGGATGGCGAGGAAGATTAGAACATCTGCTCATGGTTCTACGGTGGCATCCTCTCTTTTCATTCTGTGGCAGACGCCTTTGCACATGAAGGCATTTTTTAACTTGTTTCTTTACCTTTAGGAATTATTTATGAACAATGATAAACTGTCTGTACTGAAAGAATTATATGCAACTGAAAGACTTTTATTGCCTGTACATGTCTTTAGTTAGAGGTAGATGGAGAAATTTTTAGAGACATTCCTGTACAATTTATGCTGTTTTGATGAGCACCTTAAGTTATCCTGCTTAATGAGTGTAGTGCTGTGGATGAAAATGTTTGTGATTTAAAATATTTTTTTTTTCTCACTTAGTTAACAGAGTAACTAGATGGCCTTATGCATATATTACCTGTTTTTGAAATTACAGGCATCATACATCTGAATTTTACTTAAAAAGTGCAGCTCTATCTGGTATAAATGGTTGGTTGGTTGCATTATTTTATTTTTTTATAAGATAAATTGATTGAGTATTCAAGCTGTCTTTACATTGAACTCTTTGACATTGTATGGGAATGAGGTGTCACTGCATGTGTGCTGTGCCATCATCTTTCTCCTCCGCCCCTTTTTTTTAAAGATATATTTTGTGGATTTTTTTTTCTTTTTTTTTTTTCCCTTATTTTTTCCTTATATTCATATAAGCCACACTGTATATAACCAATAAATCATCAGATGACCAAGAAATTATTAGCTTTGTCCATTTCGTTTTTAAAAAACGCATTTGCTAATGACTCTTGTTATAGCTCTCTAACGACAGAACAAAAATTATATGTGTATAAAAAAAGAAATTAGTTTTTGTTTTGGGAAGTGTTGCAAATTTGCTACATTGGGCAATGTGTTCACATTGTAATGTTGCAAGATTCTGGGCATCAAGGTTTTATTTAATCAACAAAACTAGTTTGAAAACTCTAAAACTTTAATGATGCACTGGAACAGTAGTTTGCATCAATTTAATTCCATTAATAAGATGCATACAATGCAAACGTAAGGGATTCTATTATCTTTCACTTTCAATTTCCCCTCCAGCAGTGAGGTGATTTTCTGTAAAAGTTATTTTGAAATGCAGTTCTCCATTTATCTGGCCTTACTAAGTTAAGGCTTATTGTTTCATTCAATATGGTATTTGAACCACATTTATATGGCTTGTTCTCCATGAAACTGTTTAAAGTAGGATCTTTGCATGGATGGTTTATTACATCATCCGCTGCACTGTTTACCTCTGGAGATTGTTGAAAGCGAGTGTTTCATTCTATCCAACCATGATCATAAATTGAGAAGATTGTCACTCATCGGTGCGATTTCTTGCTATTGAAGATATTAACACAACGATAGTGAAGAATGCTCTAAATATTTTCTTGTCATGTTCAATTTTTAACACTAGTGGCAGCTGGTCAGACAACTCTTACTGAGTAACTTTGTATCATCCCCATACTGGTACAGAGATAAAGCCCAATAAGTTGCCTGTTTATTTTACTGCAAAATTGTATTTGTTTCACTTCATTATGCATTAACAATATCTCATTTCCTTGAATTATTTGATGTGATCCTTTAAATTAGTGGGAATAATCTCTGTTTATCCTTTGAGGGTGGTAGTAGCATCACTTTTACTTTATACCAAAAAGACTCAATTCAGCAGCTCAAAAAGCCCACAGTTGCCAAGTATGTTACGAATTTGCAGCATTAATCATTAATCCACATTGCACTAATGCCCAATTTTGCAAATTTGCAATGCCCATTCTCATTCCAACTGTTTAGATGATGTCCATTTTTACTGGTTGTGTTAGGATGGGTGGATAGCCAAACACTGCAATTGTTGATTTGATTCTATTTCCCATGCACTTAGTAGAAATGATATAGAACTCTTGATAAATAATAAAAATTAAGAAAAAAGATCAACACTATGTATCTTTCACATAAAGTTATATCTTCATCAAGCATTTGGTCTATATTCTGCTAAATTGATTTTGCTTACATTTTTTCCAACAACCTTGCATGAAATCAAAGTATTCCAAGGTCTATTCTAAACCTGACCATTTCTTACTTTATTACTACATGTAGACTTACTATTGAAAAACAAATTAGACATACAGTTGTTGATGTGGCAACTGGCTAATGCCTGGTCATTGGTTGAGATCCTAATAAAACAATGGCACACTACTACAGAGGTGATTTATAAAAAGTTAAAGTCGTTCTTACATAGCGCACATAACCATGCTCAAGTTGCTTTACAATGACACTCCCCCTAACTGTTGGCAACACATAAGACAAGACTGGCAGCCTGTTATGCGAAATTACAATTTTATGACATGGACAACAGTGTCTTAACGGCAAGGTACTCATTCATTCCTGAGTTGAATGAGGTAGATGGGACATAGTGTCTTATCTAAGGACACATCGCCAATGACCAGTAGTTATCAAGAACATATGTGCATAGTGGGATACGATGTCACCACCCAGCCGACCGGTGTCACTGTCATTGAGTGGAACTGCTTGAGGTTTTCGTGTTCAAACTGTGTTAACCACTGATGCCTTATTGTAAAAAGTGTCCAACCTTAACTTTAGATAATAATAATAAGCCAACAAACCTTTCCAAAATTTCAGTTACATTGTACCAGCCTTTCAATTATGAATGTTTCAGTTTCAGACCTGTCTAGTCCTACGAAAAAATGTGTAGTACCACGGGGAAAAAAAAGCCATCTACGAATTTGCGTCAAAAGGCTACTAATTTGATATAGCTGGCCTAGCGGTAGTACGAATGTAGCAAATTATTATTTATACGATCTCGATTTTCCGGATCGGAAATGTGTAGCTTAAGTATCAGTAGGCGATTACATGTACAGTCAAACCTGCCTTAATGGCCACCAGTCTGTGACACCCTTGCGTTTTTCCTATATTTTTAACCTCTTAGTCGTCATGGCCAGTCTTTTCTGTGACAAAGAAGGCCATCTAACCTGCCCATAACGGTCACTTCTGTGAACAAAAATGCCCTGCTCAGTGGTGACATGGCTGTAAGCGCGGGCTACCCGCTCTTTTATGAGTATTGGAGTATATCACTATCAGTATCCGCTCTTCTAAATCCCGTCGGGGACTCGTCACTTGTACTTCAAAGCAGGCATATTGAAAGTAGGTGACACTGGCACTAGAATATGAAAGCGGATGCCTGCTTTGCTTTTGCTATGGTTTGGCCCAATGTCCAAGAGATAGGATGAGTTATATTTAAAAAAACACAAAAATTAAACCTTCACTATGTGGCCTGAACAAGGCCCTAGCTTTCCACCAAAACAGACGAATGCGTGTGTTTGCCTGCAAATTGCACACATTCGACGATTGCCTAATTCGAGTATGTGACTTGAATGCCCAGCTTGAGTATCCCGACAATGCCTAAAGAAATGATGTTCGACAACCATTCGTTCGAAGTATAATGAGTATCCCAACGATGCCTAAAGAAATCGTGTACGACAACACCCTTCGTTCGAAGTACATGTCGTATTGTATATAAAGAGTATCCCGACATTTCACGAAGCGATGGTCAATGTCTCTCTTGCTAAGCAAGATACTACCTCCACTTCCCGTTTGACAAGTAATGCCCGAATGAGGACGAAAGATCCTCTTCACCCAAGTTTTCACCAAGAGAGACAGCTGCTTGTCTTTCTGCACCAAGGAATGCCCCCCTCCCCCAATCCATGTTCTTGAAGGCACATCAAAGAATCTTCGCTGTCTCCTATATAAGTATATACCATTAAGCTAACACTAAACACACTTTGATTTCACACACCGAGACATAATATTATTTATTATTATGCTATGCTAGGTCAACTGTATTTATGATTCATTCATTGAGCTTCTTACTATTATCTTAGCTATATAATATAATAATATTAATGTTAATATTGTTAAACATCATTATAACTTTTTATTTTAAGGTGATCTTTATTAATATTAAGCAAACAACAAATTAACGATTCTAAGGAAACTAAACTAAAATAAATGGTAACGTGTTAATGATGATGTCTTGATGATACATGTACTGATAATGATGGATAATCATATTGACATGACAATTTTGTTGCTGCTGCTGCTGATGATGATGATGACCTTCACAAGCTGATCTAGATCTAGACCTAGATGGATTGCCGCTTTGCAAGGAGAGAGCTTAATTATTTTATATCCTGCTAGAGAGTAAAACAATAAGTAGGTGGTGACAAGGCTATTGGCTTTTTTTTTCATCATACACACACACATTAAACATAATGTAGCAATAAATATAAAATCAAAGCTTTCATAACGTATTGTAAGACGCCCCAAGGTTAAAAGGGTGGGGATGGGATGGTGCTCTCCTTCCTTGCTGACACCACCGTGACACGCTTGTTTCTTTTTTTCTTTTTTACATATTAGGCTGTCTCCGCAAAAGTCTGGGGCGGTGTGGTTGGATGTTTCCCCCACCTCCTCTTAATTTCTCATACCGTTCATTCCGCCTTATCACACTGTTCAATTAATTTTACTCTCTTATGTCTGGGGGGACACGACAACTTCACTCAAATTACGAATGTCGGGAGTTATCGTGTTCACGTAGGAAATCGTGTACGGATACTTCTCACTCGAGGTACACGAATTAACTCGTACTCGTACTCGCAGTCTGCGCGCTCCTATGGCTGACCATCCACCGACAGCCTCCCAAATTTTAATCAAAGTGTGAAGTAAGATTTTCATTCGGGGGAAGAATGGCATGCCAAAGAATGCAGGGGTCAAAAGTTGGTTCAACGATTCAGCCATACCGTAATAATCCGAATTTATTTTCATCAACTTTAAGATTCATTATCTTCAGATTTCAAATATATTATCCATTCAATCAGCAACCCCTTTTCTATCATTCACTTCCATTGAAAAACGGGCAAGAATGTTATTGTTTCTATTATATAATATCTTTTCTTAGTGAGTCCTTATTGCTTGTTTCTGAAAAATCTAACAAATTACACAGGAATAGCACTTTTCAAGGCCAATAAAATATGAAGAAATTTCCATTATCGTGAATAATACCCGAAGCATCATAACAACAAAAACATATTAAAATACCTCTACACAGCAGCATTGCGTCATTATTGATTAAGCTGAAATTTAAGAATTTTAAAAAAAGTTTTTGTGAAAAACTGGCATAGGCCCTATACACACTACACATTAAATTATGGAGGGAATTGTTCTCCACCTGGGAAATCCCTATATTCATTCATTTTTCATTAAATGAAATGTCTACCCGTGCTAATAAAACCACCAAAAAACAAATACATTTAGTTTTAGTTAGTAGTACCAGTAGTAGTAAAGAAAGAGATCACATTTTATTTAGTACCGTAGTAAAGGGAGAGATGAGCACATTTTACTTAAATTCTTTTATGACTTTTATTCATGATCATTATTATTTCATTTTTTACAGTACAATGATGTCAAATCTATGACCATCTTTGTTAATTCAATTAATTTCAAAATCTTATAAAATTTCATGTTCATGGTCAACATTTCAAAATACAGTATAATCCACTTATATCGACAGCCGATTTATCGACATTTTGATATATTGACATATTTTTCAATTACAGTGTTTTTCCTTCAATATCTTTACCTCGTATATTGACATTTTTTTCTGCCTACTCGTCTATATCAACAAGATTTCCATGCAAACAACAGGAACATATGGTGCAAATGTCTCACAAAAAAAATATAAAAAAATGTAACCATTAACAGAAATTACATGTATACTGTACCCGTTCTCCAAAACCTCCGTATCACTATCATCAGTATCACGGTGAACAAGAATCAAGGGAAATAACCATGTTAAAAAATGTTGTGTGTTTACTGCTGATCTCCCTTTGTTTTTCCCTCTTTGGCATTGTATTTTTAATTATCGACATTAAATCCACTTCCTGAAGGATGTCGATATAAGTGGATTATACTGCACATACATGTATGATATTCATCAATGATAGCGATGGTACATTATACTAATATTAAATTCTTTTTAACTAACATCAATTTACAATACACAATGGAATATTGTTTTGTAGTAAGCTAAACGTTTTATTAAAATTAAAGATTTTTTCATTCTTCTGATAAATCAAACTAGATTACTAACACTAGCAATGGCAATGCATTTCCAACTAAAAAGATTGATAATACAGGGATGGAAATAAGTTAAGCTTCGAAAAAGAAACCTGAACATTTTTTTTGTGCCTGTTTTACCAATGGACAGCATAAGCATAGCATGTCCAATACCTTAAATTACGACATTATAAGACTAATTTAAAACTTAAATACATCTGATCTACATGAAAAAAATGGAAGAGGTTCCATCCCTGATAATAAGAAGAATATCACATGAAATACTTATACCCTTTTTATATTCTGCTTTACCCAGAAGAATGAGGGTATTTGAATGAAAAAGTAAATTCAATATAGCATATATACAGAAAGGCATACTACACAAGTACAGGGTTTATAGAGTGTGCTATTTATTTTATTCCTCTTTCAAAAGAGTTAATGATATAGTTTGAAAAACACCCAATTCTAACCAATTCATCGATGAGCAAAGAATTTATTGATTTGTTGACCACATCATCAGTGGCATCAGAACATCAATGGACTAGCTAGATTTTTGAGCATACATGAAGAGGTACACATGATTCAGAGACAGAGATAGAGAACAAATAAGGCAGAGGTGGAGTGACAGTATCTCTACTCTGACTCTGATGCCTTATGCTTCATGCTGCACATCTAGCCATAGACCGATGACTTTACCATCCTGCAACACTCCTGGGTTCAATATAAGTGGCTGGATATGATAAAGCAAGCAAGAGATTAAATTCATTGTCAATATTGGGAAATGGTTTCACCCTATTCATTATAATTCATATTCATAAATACCTGAAGCCAACCATCTCGTGCAAACTTTTCATCCCATGTTTCCTAAGTTACATCTATTGTTTAAAGTAAGCTAACGAATACATATACATATGTAAAAGAACTTTAAAAAGTTGATTATGGTTAGCAGAGCCACCCAAGAATCTGAAGTGAAATGTAATGAAATCACATTTCGTCGTGGACAAGTGGAATGCACAAAAATATGTGCCTTTTGGACAATAAAGTTATTCTTATCTTATCTTATCTTAAGAAGACATTTTTAATCAATATCATACAATAGTGGTAAATCAAGTAAATGTATATATACATGTATATTACTTCTACATACTTATTACCACTTGGCCTAAATATTAAAAAAAAAATGATTACTTAAACAGTTGAATTGAATAAAAATAATTTACTCTGTAATTATACTCACTGATATTCATCATTCTGTATATAAATATGATCTGGATTTGATTAAAAAGGTTGAATACGCATAATGTAATTTGCTCAATCATTTTGGTATTCTTGTTATTTCAATGTAGTTTTACACAATGACTAAAAATAAAAATATAACGGAGTCTGTCCCTTGAACAAAACCTTCTTTTGGTGTGTCAATCGGACAAAATCTCAGTGTATAATTAACTTTAATTAAATAATCAAGTTTTCACTTCAATAAAGCACAATGAAGATCTGTAACATTATCATCAGAATCTTAATATTGCAATTGCATGTACACAATACCAACACATATAAACTTAATCATACTCACACAATGAGATCAGATGGTACATACAACAGAAGGGAAAAAGAAGCCATTTTGACAGATGAAAAAGAAAATCTTTTCATTAAGAAATACACGTACATGTAGTTACATGACAAAAGGACAATGCTCTGCAGTGAATTTTTGAGATGAGGATGGATGTTTCACAATTCAGCTTGAGAATGTGACCAATAAAATATAAAAGAAACAAAAAAAAATTGCTCCTTTTTTGTTACATGGATCTCTATACTCTATGCTGACACATCCCTTGAGGAGTTAAAAGAAAAATACGAAAAGAGAAAATAAGAGAGTTACAAATTTACCAGCAATAATAATGCATGTGTACACTATTGCAAACAACCTTGTTCGTTCACATTTGGTATGAATCATTCATATTCTGAAAGTGAAAGTGAAACTGAATAAATGGCATCAACTATTCCATTCATTTACAACTTACATTCAACCTTGAAAAGAAATCTAGAAAGTGAATTAAATAAATTTGCTTTTGAGAAATGTGGAGCATTGGCAAATCTTTATCATTGTGACAAATAAATAAGCACAAAATAATTGTATTTGCATTGCTAAAGTGACATAATAATTATACATTTCTAGGAATACATATGCTTAAATTTTTTTACAAATTTTCATAAAAACATTAAAATTAAAAACAAATGATTAAAGAAGGTGGAAATAAATAAAAGTAAGAACAGTAATACACCCCTACAGTAGAAAATTAAAACTGAATATGGCTAAATGGGAAAAAAAAAAAAATATGAAAAAAAAAAATTAAAACTGATTAATTTATTATTATTGTTCTAGGCTTAAACCGAAAAATGTTTAACCGAATTAAGAGCAACAGTCCCTTGAATTTCGGTTTAATGGGTTTCTTCTGTATATCTATATATAAGAAATAGGGCCTACATTAAAAGAAGCATGTTAAACTGAAAACGACTAATCCTTAAAAATTTTTAATCCAAAAAGAAATCAAAAGAGCTTGTTTTCAAACTGGTGACAAACCGAAAGCGTCTAAGGTCCTAATAGGTCAATAAAAGAAAAATTATTTGGGAAGATCAAAATCTATTGGAAACATGGCACCCCTACTTCAACGCTGTTTACAAAATTAAATTTAAGTAGAAGAGAGATGATTGAGAAAGTCATTAATTAATCATGTTCTCTTCCTGCCAAGAGGAAAATGAAATCATCTTCAATTATGAGATAGTCCCTTGTCCAACTAGCAACTTTGTTTAAACTGAAATAAAAGCATCGGTCCCTTGAATTTCAGTTTAACAAGTTTCTACTGTATACAAATATAGTACATGTATGCTGTAAGGCAAAAACGAATAATTGCAGATACAGTCAAGACTAGCCAAGACAACCACCTCTGCAATATGACATGACTACTTGTATTCCCACCACTTCCCATCAACCGTCACCAAGGGTACTTAAAATTATACAACTTGTTGACAAATCACACGAAATAACTGCCCAATACAAACAATCACTTGACTAGTTTTTTAATGCAGAAACTAACTTGAGCTAAGTCTTATTTTCTGTAACACTTTTGTTTTGAACCAAAAATATGCTATGAAGAACAGCACTGCAAATTTATTACTTGCCAAACCATAGGAAGATTTATTGATTCTATCACTTACGACTGACTACATTTCATTTCTTATGGAATCAGTCTTGGCAAAGTGATAACAGAAATTGAATGATGGCAGGATCTACAAGAGCAAGTGACAGCCCCTATGGCAAATAACAAAGATTTAATGGGCGTGCAGCATTCCTGTCAATAACTATAAGAAATGATTTGCTCTTAAATAACAATACTGTCGCTACACTGGGTGTCTCATCTGATAACCACCTCTACAAGGTGACCATTTTTGCCTTGATCTTCAGTGGTCAAATTGGACAAGTTTGACTGTATACTGTATGATCTGTGTTATAAAACATAGTGGAAAAACCTCAAAATAAAACTTAAAAACAATTTGATAAGCCAATGTAATAATCCCTGAGCTGGCTTATAAGTATTATGTCAAAATATAACAAGTGTGGATAATAGTAATAGCAATAGAAGAATAAATCATATTTCATTTTCCTAACACATTTAACAGTAACTCAGACAATATGAAAAAATTCAGATTAACTGATTAACAACCATTACATGGCCCTGGGTTGTAAAAATAAAAACCAAGTCACCACACTAACACTAACAGGCAAAACAGTAGCCTCAGCAAAAACAAATAAGTCTAACTCGTGTACCCATTCCTGTACATCACAATGCATGTCTAATATCTCAATTTTTGAATTAAATATAACTTTCAACACTTCTTTTGTTTACAAAAAAAATATCTTTACATAATGATAGAAATTTTGAAAAGGGTGCTTCCATTCCAAGCAGTGATACAATGCATGCAAGGGGAAGATCTTGAGGCAAGCCAATGCTTTTGTTAACTTGATTTACTTTGCATATTATTACATGTATAGTTGAAACCTAAACTGGAAACTATTGGTGTGAACAATTCCAGTTCTAGAACTGTGTTCTAATGGTTCTCCTGGGCAGAACCGTCCACTGTTCCAGCTCTGCTGAAGGTGTCAGATTTTTATGTGTGGGTCAATTTTTGATATCAGCTCTATTAAACCTAGGAATGAAATTTTTCATCACATTTCTATTGCTTGCCTAGAAGACAGATAATATGTCAAAATATCAACGATGTTATGTATTACCTCCAAGCCTCTCAAATCCCCCTCCCTTCATTGCGCCTCAATATTGTACAACTTCACTAAACACTGATAAATGTAGTCCTGTTTATCACACTACAATACATGTATCACATAAACATTGACTAGATCTAGATCTAAGCCTTAAAATACCAATACCACTGAGTATCATCACACTTTTTCATTACTATACTAATGTAAACTTATGTTGTGACCATTTACTATAAATTATTTCAATGTTTCCAGGAAGCTCTTATCGACTTTTGACCAGGAATTTCTGTGCTTTCTGTTCTCAACTGGCCGAAAAATATTTCAGTATAAGCGGGCTTACGTTCAGATTAACCAGTCTATTTATAAAGAAAAAATTATGTTGTTTGAAAAAGTCTCAGTTTAACTGGGATTTCATGATAACCGGGTTCAACTGTATCTCCCTTCTTTCCATAGATCTATTCTTCTGTTTCAACAAATCCTAATCAAAACATAGAATATTTTATCGCTGTGGGAAAAAAAAAAAGGCCTGATAAATCCTGCATCTAGAAGTAAAAGAAAAACAAATCACCTACTGACATAATTTCATTTTCTCATCCCCATGTCTCACCAAGTCCAACCCCTTTCCCTCCTTACTTCGTCTGCTTTATCTTATAGAGAAACTCAGCATAGCACTTCTACACACACACTTGGCAAATCATCATATGCAATTGTCTAGCTTTTCAACTGACACAACAATTTTGAACAATGACACCAATAAAACTGGACAATCAGGCAGAACTGTTTGAAAGTTTTAGGAATAGCACATCTAAAATCTTTGATAAGAATCTAACTGCTGGATGGACCAAACTGTTCAACAAGAACTGAAACCGTGACAGGTTCCAATAATTCCTGTTATGAAGAACTGCAAACTGTGGTTCCAAAGGAAGAGTGGGATCACCTGTCACTACTGGAAATATTAACTAACACCTACTTATTCAACCTAACAAAGTGATAAAAACAATTCAGAAAATTCATATTCATAAGGGGACAAAACCTGAAAGGAGACTTGTTCATTGCCATGTAATATTATAAGTGAGATCTTAAACCAAAAATAGTTCCTGACGTCATGGGAGTAGCATAACTAAGGCACATGAGTCCTCATATCGTAAACAAAAAAATCTACGACATGTAGTATCAGTGCTGATGGTGACAAATTGTGAAAAAGGAGGAAAATTGCAGGGGGTGTGGGGGCCGCATAAGGCCCCCAGCAGGATCCAGGGACAATACGCTCTTATAGGGTCAAAAATTCTATATCCTGAGAGTATGTTACAAGAATATGCACAGTAAGAATGAGTAGTATGACCTGACTTTAGGATTCATTTAAATAGAGAATGAAAATTTCGCAAAAATTAGCGAAACAGCGGGAGATTGCGGAAATCGAGAAAAAAGCCGAAAAAGGAGGAAAATCCTCCTCTGACTCGAAAATCGCTGATTTCCGCGGATACGTGGAAAACCATCACCACTGATAAATAAATGAATATGAAAAAATGGTAAGAAACAACAGTTACAAGATGCAAATATATAAATAAATATTATGGGAAGCTATCTTTTAATCTCAGATGGATCATTTTCAAACAGCTTCAAATATTTACCAGCCTTTGGGAAATCCGATTTAGAAACCATTTTGCCATCAATCAACTCTGAACCTAATTGACCTCTTTTGCCATGACCCCATGAATATATAGAACCATCAGCTTTAGAAATTTTTGGGGAAAAAATGAAGAAAAGAATAATACAGTAATTAATGGTACGGCAGTTTAAAATGTTAATAATTATTTCCGTTCAATAATAAAATAAAAATGTTAGAGTAAATGCGTTTAAAATTTTATCCTCAAAATAGAAAGACTTCAACAAGAAGGTAACTGATTATGAAATACAATGAACGCTGCTTAATTTGAATTCCTTGAGATTGAATTTTCTGAGTTCGAATTACGTAGTCACTAGTTTTAGATTGATATTGCTAGGCCAAGGCCATCTGGCTAGCGAAATTTTGACCACTTATTTGCAAGGCTTGGAATGTTACTGATTTACCGACTATATTAATATTTATAGCAAGTATCACTATGACTAGGGCCCCAATTTGGAATGGAGTAAAGTTGACGGATGCTTGAGATGCTATTTACAGTCTTTAATACCGTGAAAATTCAAATTTTGACTTTGAATTATCTAAATCGGGCCAGAAATAGTTTGAATTAACCAGGATTTTTTAAAAAGCCAAAGAAAAAAAAACACCCTAGAATTCAGGATAACTTAGAATTATCTGGAAATTCGAATTATCCGTGTTCAAATTATGTGGACTCCATTGTAGAACTATAGAAACAAATGCAACATTAAACGCCTACTTATTAAATCACCTGTCCATTTAAATTATAAGTGTAATTGCCTTCAATCTACAATATTTTACCTGCCAATGACAAAGCATGACGCAGTCCAGCTGTAATGTCAGTCTGTTTAGCTTCTCTGGGAAATATCACCATCCCCTTTTGTAATAAAGATAAAAAGTAATCACTTATAATAACTTTCTAAATTACTATGCATTTTTTTCTCTCTTAAAAATGATCAATTGTCTCTTGCACTCTAATTTCAAATACAGTCTCATGCACATACGAACACAAATATCTATGTTCACATAAATAAAAATGCATTCCTTTCATTCATTCATCATTTACTGTTCATTTGTGCCAACTGCATTTTTCATTTCAACAACTGGTATTCTCCAGCTTTTTTTAGATTTTCAAATAAAATAATGTCAAGAATTATAAAATTTCAAATCCTTATTATATTCTGCTAGTTTCCATACTTTCAAATTGTCATGGAGACATGAAGGACTTGCAAGAACAATTTTGGAAGAATTGGTGGAGGGAAGGAGATCAAAATATTCAAAAGGATGGTTATTAAGAAAATGAGAAGAAGCCAAGAAACCCAATCAATTTCTTTGTGAAATTGCACCCATCAGGGGCCTCATATTAATGTAAACCCGGTCCCTGGGCTGGCAGAATGAGGCCCAATGTTCCCTGTATGGCGTTTGCAAGAAGGACATCAGATCCCACTTAACAAACAAACAAACAAACAAAGGGATAAGGGATTACAGAACAATGACAGAGACTGAAACGGCAGTAGGAAAAAAAGTGCATTTTGTAGATTTGTCATGGACATTATATTCACACCATGATATTGATAGGTAGAAGAAGAAAAAAGATCCATACATATAGGTGAAGGGCTAAATTTGCTAAATAATCTTTAATATCCCTGGATGCGCAATAGAATATAAAACATAAAGAATGGAACTAATGATTATATTAATAACTGAAGCTATGCAATTCATCGTCTAGCAATGTTTTACTAATAAAAGATTAAAATGAGCAGTTACTAATAAAATTTACACCGTATTCACAACTGTGATTACAAAAATAAAATGTGCTATAATTAATGTGACTACTGATTATTGATAAGAAATACTTTGATAAAATATTTACACTCATTACTAATGGAAAGGGGGTGCGGACAGTTCAGTGGGTATGGCGTTTGCATACCAAGCCAAAGGTCCCCGGTTCAAACCCGTGCAGGCTTGAATTTGAAATCCCATTTTTTCTGTTTCCTTCTGCCCCATATCCTTAAGTTGCTAAGATAAAGAGTGCCAAGTCCTATCGGAAACGGACTATAATCTTGGAGGTCCCATGAGTATTATATACGCATGTAAAAGAACCTTGGCTGTTAACAAGGCAGTTCAGGAAAACCTTGATAGGCCTTTCACCAAAGCAGTGGAAAGGGGGTAAATCCAATACAACAGCTGATGGAACCTGGTTGGGAGCATTTGTGTAAGAGTGTAAGTAACTCACAGGAGTGGGTGAACATTTTTTCACAGTATTTCCACATTCTCTTCCTAACTGGCCAAAGGTATTTGAACCCCAGGAAAAAACAGAACCATTTGCTGCACATAGAGAGAGAGATGACACTTTAGTACATGTATTGTTAATAAAAGGTTCACTGGAAGATGGATTGATGATATGAACAGCATAAAACTGCCATTTATAACTATATATTTAATAGTGCTATTTTGTATAAGCGCTATATAAATGTTCTCATGATGATGATGATGATGAATTGATGATTCATAAGATTTTACAAATAAAAATCATACATTACAGGATGAAGGGTGAAGAAGAATACTTGTATAATTCTAAATTAGTCCATGAAACAAAGTAAAACAAAGACAAATAAAAAAAACCCATTCAAATCAATAATCCTTTTACAACAATGATAAAAGGGAAAAGAAACCAAATTACAACCTCAACAACAACAAACAAAAACAACAACCCACCCCCACTCATCTACAAACCAACAAAATATAACGACAACAACAACCAAACAACCAAAAACAACAAGCTTAAAACTCCAACATTAGAAAAAAACTACCCTCCCCTCAACTAAATAATACATGTAATAATAATAAAATCAAATAAATAATAAAAAATTAAAAAAGCCTTATTAACAAAATTTTATAATAATAACAACAACAGCAACAACAACAACAATAATAATAATAATAAAAATAATAATAATAATAATAATAATAATAATAATAATAATAATAATAA
>JASKDV010195597.1:0-11248 GCA_032466395.1 Aegires albopunctatus
ACTACTACTACTACTACTACTACTACTACTACTACTACTACTACTACTACTACTAATAATAATAATAATAATAACAATAACAATAACAATAATCATAAATGAAGGATAACACAAAGATTCAATAAGAATTCTCTAAGGGACTATAATATCTGAATTGGCAATGAGTAATTGCTACGCACCTTATGTGATGTAGATCTATATGATTGTATGGGAAGTGACGTTAACACTGATAAAAATTACATTGAATGGAATTGACATTTGACATCATATTGCTCACTTGCAATATAATGAATGTCTCCCACATCTCCATTCCCAGTGGAAAGAAGGTAGAACTATTAATGATCGAGTCTTCTGGTGACTGGTTTCGACCTCAACGTGAACACGTCTAGGCAATGGAAACAATGTGAAAAATGATGGTCCATTCCTGAGGTAAACCCTCCTTCCATTAAGTTTTATTGAATTGAATTTTAATATCTTTGTCTACAAATCGGAAAGTGTTGGTTGCTTAAAACCTAATAAAATTGCAAGAAATATTCTGTTGCTCTCAGAAAATTGGATTTAACAATTCCCTGCTATGAATTGTGGATCAGACAAGAACAACAAGATTACAGACAGTTCTTTGTTTGTCTGTTTGTTGTTGTTTTTGTTTTGATTGTTTCTTTGATTTTGTGATACAACGTGGAAGAAGACTTAAGCTTTTTCCATTCTATCAGCGATCTCCTAGATTATAGAATATTCAAGATCAACCAATTACATTTATGTATTACATGTACTTATGAGATAGGAAGTCCAGGAAGCATACAAGAAAAACACTTCTTATTTTGTCACCTAAACATAAGACCTTATTTCCACCTCATATAAGTTATGCCCATTTCTCCAATTTTCTCAACATCTAGGGATAACATAGTTTAATGATGGAAATACGGCTTACAGCTGCAGACCGATTCAAAAGTCTCATGCTCTATTTCCGCTTGAAGCAGGGTTGTTAAGTCCTTGAGAGATTTTGTTTACAAGCATTTTCCTAGGGGGTAATTTTATATTATATTTTTTTTTTTGGTAACGAATTGACCAGAAGAAAAAAAAAAAGCCGCGAGGGTCTTGCAAAACGGCAATAAATCGATGTTCCCCGTTTTCTAAGCGACGTAATTCCGAAGAGGGATTATTTCTTCTATCGAATTTCGTGCCGGGAATGATGGGACCGATCTTTTACGTGTTGCCAGATTTTCAGCGTCAACCGTTATAGCAATCAGCAATGGCGTATAGGAATAGACTCCTATTACCTTTCTGTACAAGGAAATGACGCGGTTACATTGACACAATAAAACTGGTGTGGTAAACAATGAATAATTAGTTATTTCAAAGTTAAGAATAGCTCACGCACGATTTAAAGATTTGTTCAATGAAACACAAATACGACACAAAGATACAGCGGAGCAGCTGATTATCAACGCTTTCCTGCTGGAGTATGGACACGATCTTTCACTGGCCATACCGGGTATAATCTATTAACACTTGAGTTCGGCGATGAAAAACGTGAAAAACAACAATAACAATAAACTTTCCCAAGATCTCGAAGTCTGACCAAGCGCCAGAAGTAATCGAACTCACATATTTTCGATTGCAAGCCAACCAAGCTCACCACTCCACCACAAAGATAAGATTGTTCACTACCTTAACACATTTGAGGAAAAAGGAGGGGGAGGGGTCGGGGGTCGGGGTAGAGTAGTGGAACATTATTAATGAAGAGAGACTTTTCGAAGCATCCACACCGGACATGGGCAAGCAGGAATCGATTTCAATCCACCAACACTTAATTATTCGACTAGGGCGGCAGATAATGGTATAGATTATTATCTTCTTGGGTTAACATCAATATTTACCAATAATTATAGGCTACTAATGGAAAAACAATCATGACGTAAAATCGACTTTATCTAAACAATGATCTGTTGTTATCATAAGAATGCTATCATACGATGTGAATGGCTTTGTTTTTTTTTTATCCAACCCAAGCTATATTATCTGTGCTCAGTTTAGCCGCAATCGTAATTAACGCCCAAGAGATCTTTGCTGCTACAACACCCCCACCCCCCCCCCCCCATCTTGTGACAATAGCCAAGTTTGCATAACATGGTTTAGGTCATGGAAAAAAGATTAAATTATCTAAAAGGTTATTTGATAAAGCAAAGTAAAAGAGATGCGTGAAAATGGAATCGGTGTTGATGGTTCAAGCTAAGAGCAGCTCTTGAAATCTTTTCAACCCTCTGTAGCCTAATCACTGATAAGATATACCTCTGTAGTTTTTAAGAGATGGTCATCGGCAATGCCATTAGACTAATTGTCTTTCGTGCCAGAGGAAAACTGGTAAACCATCTCAAAGACCAAAAAAAATAAATTTAAAAAAATGAAAAGAGACCAGTCATATTTATTTTTAAAAAAAATGATATATCGAATCCAAGTAAAGTTTGTATCATTGGATCACCGGATGATTGATCCAAATGGTTCTCAACGGTGGGGAGACATGCACAATAAAAATTCTACTTGATCCAGAAAATATGATATCAATGTATAAACATTGAGATAACTTCTATGCTGAAAAGAATCGATAGAAGCTTTTAATAGTAAAAGTATGTTTTTCCTGTTATCGACCTCTGATGACAACGGATAAAATTATTATTTTCGTCTGCATCGTTTCATTGGTTTTAACTAGCACAGTGCCAGCCATTATGAATTGTGTTTTAATTAGAATTTTTGTTTGCGTTAAAATAAAGGCCCTAGTGGAGTCCTTTACTTCTACTTTGACTAGCGTTATTGGTCTTGATACAAATAAATCCGTCCTTTCTATTAATGTATTATCATTTTGATCAAGGTATAATGCATTCCAACGTGCATATCATAAATAAATGAAATTGGTATAATATTAAGAGAGAGAAAAATAACCCTACCCCAGATAAGAAAATAAATCAATAAATACATTGGAAAAATAAAATAATAAAATAAAAACCCTTGAGTCTGAGAGTATTGTTGTATTGATTAGCTGATACTTTTCCTTTCGAGGGAGGAAGGTTGAGTGATCAGGTGCTTGGTTGGTTGTTGTTTTCTTAATTGTTTTTGTATTTTTGTTGGGGATTGGGGGTTGGGGGTTGTGGTTTTTTCAACCTGATTTACAGAAACGTGACAAACAAAAGAAGAATAAACCCAGCAATGTAAATAAATAAGAGCAACGATAGCCCAAATATACAATAGCAATGTAAATGTAGCGATGTAATGATAATGATGGCGACAATGATGTTAATGGTGGTGATGATTTTAATAACAACAACAACAATAACGATAAAATAACAACAATTTATGGTAATAATAATGGATGGTTGATAGCTGGACATTGGATCATTGATTGATATTCCAAATCATGAAAAGTGAAAAGTTACAAAGATAATAAAAGGAAAAAAGCAAAAAGCCGAAAAGCGCTATAATATTATGCTTATCAAAAGCACAAAGACTATTATTTGTACGTCAGATGACTATAAATGGAAGACGTTAGACAGCACTGAGGATTATCTTTGAAAAATACGGTCACAAGTCATGAGAATTTCAGATTCTATATCATGGACAAATAATACAACCTTGAGCAACACGATCTTCGAGAACAGTAAGCATTTGATTAAGTCATATCGTTTCGGTGGACAAGTTACCTTAAGAGTGATGATATCTAATCACCGCACAAATTATGATTCAAACCGACAATATATTTCCCAATCAGGATGAAAAATTAGCCAGGTCAGGAACAATTAAGTCTTAATTCAAATTTCGACGAGGCACGATTATCTAATTAGGGAATGACTTAAGCCTATTTGTCACTAATATAACTCAGATTAAGTCGTTGGGCAGACGGAAGGTTAAATAATAGAGGCGAGATACCCTGCGTATATTATTGCATAATATATGGTGACCAAGTAACAGCTTTGAATTTCCTTATTAAAGACGACAATAAAACGTTAGATAGAAATCTAAATTTCAATTGACATCAGACCATTAGGATGCCTCGCAACTAACACATACATGTATGGGTTTTTTAAAAACATCTACAAATCCTGGAATGTAGGATGAAGAGAGAAATGGAATGGGTTGGTGAGAAGAGGTATTCAGGAGTATGAGAGAAAGATGACGTGGAAAGCAACGAAAAAAAATCTAGTGTGATGCAGGAGGAAATCGTAAACAAATGGAAAGATTATGAGGAAATGGGCGAAAAACACAAAGTAACATAGGAGGGAATCAAACTGCTACCTTTACGACGGCTATGAACCGCCTCGATTAAACATCCATAAAATAATGCCGCTTATTCCTTTGCCTATTTCACGTAATGCATAAATAATTTGTAATTCGTTAGATACATGAACCAAATGACACGCAGGGGTTATGAACTCTTATAATAGGACTTAATAGGCGCTGGGATGGTAACAAACACAGTTCATTGTGAACTCTTAAAATAGGACTTAATAGGCGCTGGGATGGTAACAAATTCAGTTCATTATAAACTCTTATAATAGGACTTAATAGGCGCTGGGATGGTAACAAACACAGTTCATTATGTACTCTTAAAATAGGACTTAATAGGCGCTGGGATGGTAACACAGTTCATTATAAACTCTTATAATAGGACTTAATAGGCGATGGGATGGTAACAAACACAGTTCATTATGAACTCTAATAATAGGACTTAAAAGGCGCTCGTGTTAACAAAAGGTGCTGGGATTAACATAACATCGTAGGTGCTCTCAGTCCCGGGATTGACAATAGGTAGTCAAATGCAGCCATCTGACCACCAATGATGATAGGAGAAGTCCGTAAAGATTTACCAATCACAGTTTTAGCGATGGGCAAATTCTGGATTGGCTGGCAGCTCTTGCAATCTGATAACATTGATAGCATCTGTCTGGACCACGGAGACGACTAGCAGAGACAAATCGATTGGAACGTGAGAGCGAATAATCAAACATTGGCGATAGACGATGGTGGTTTTATATTCCTCTTAGGGCCTTTAAGAATTTTTAAAGAGGATATCGAGGAATTAATATTGTTTAACGTTTTGATCGCTTTTTAATTACGAATTCACCTCCTATGACCTTATTAAAACGATGTAAAGCAAGATTTCCTTTCCAAAGATATCACATTTTGAAAAGAAAGAAAGAAAGAAAAAGAAATATTAAAAAAATAGTAGGGACTGTAAAGTGGAGCTTGAATAATATTGACATGATAGGCAAATATTAATTCAAGCATTCAAGTATGCCTACATCTTTATTGAATTTTTTCACGGACGCCTTTTCTTTTGTTAACGTACTCCATGTACCGGTAATGTCATAACTCTGCCTTGGGAAATATAATAAAAGTAAACAAATATATTCCAAATCAAATTATCAGCCAACGTCGAGCAGACACCTTGTGACGCCATTGACATAATATGGTAACATTTTCTGTACGCCATCTTACATATCACATTGCAGTACGCTTTGCTATTGATATAATAACTATTAGGTATAGGTAAATTTCCGTGGACGGTCAATGCGGTGCATAGAGCCGGAGCTCATCCAAGTTTCTTTAGCGTGACGTTTAAATACGTCCAAAAAAAAAGGACCTACTAAATCCTGGGATTCGACCTCTTTACGAACGGTTTTCTGCTGATCCATCAGCGTTACATAATGGTATGAACCGAAAAGAATGATTTGTTGAAATTAGATGTTAAAGAGACCATGCTACATTTAAGGTTAGACTCAGTAAGAGCAAGTCACTCATCGTAAGTCATTCGTGACGTCATTCGCCATTACTTGTAGGTCATAACGCTTTAAGATGCGCATAATCTCTCTTTAAAAAATACAGCGCAAGGGAGATTATTGTGCTTCTTTGGCTCCACTTACAGAGATTGACTGGCAGATCTAAAAAAATATACAAAGGTAATTGTTGGATCGATGTATGGGTAAGATAGTGTTAATTACCAAAATCAAGGTATTTTCCAGCTTAATTAACTCAAAAAGGCCTTTTTCAAATTATAGATAAAAAATTAACCGCTCCCTAAAATCATAGCAAAGCATTGCCATGGCCTGATTTCAGGATACACGTACTCCATTCAACCTGTTACTCCATGATGACTTAACTTAGCTCTCCTCTCAGCTGGTGTGAGTGAAAGCCATGCATCATAGAGCAAATTCAATTTATTTTTTTCCCCAGAAAAATCGGTCATTATTTTGCCACTATGATCGAGGCCTTGTGACTTGACATAACTGCTATTTTATCTGCGTAGTGTGTGTTGGCTATGTGTATTAGATCACATTGAAGAATAGTATGTAGTCTCTAAACCAATGAAATGAAATGAAATTTAACTTATACATCCCAGAAGGGAAATATTTGTCATTTGGTATCTAACGTGTAAGAACAGCGCCGCAAACGTAGGCAATTCGTATAAATAACCTTGCCCAAGAGTTAAACACGGCGTCTCCAAAGAGATTCGAACCCACGACCTTTCGCATGCGAGTCCAACGGCTTAACCGTTCGGCCACCGTGCTACAGGAAGCATAATCATAAAACAATTAACAAATCGTTTCTGTTCAGGAAAACTATAGATCTAGCTTACCGGGTGCAATAAATCAACAATAATAATACAATTAATTATTTCCCGCGGGTACAAGTATGTCAGAGATCACTTAACTCCACAACGGTAGAAGTGATGACCATGATGACGATGGTAATAATAATAATGTCTGATGATGATAATAATAATAATAATTATTATACAACGACGCATTTCGTAATCCCTTGAATAATTTAACATGATTGAAAACAAAATTATAGGTTAAGCGAACTCCGCGTGAACAACAATAATGACGGTTCAATAATTGACGAAAGAAAAACACGGACTTACGACTTTCCTGACAGGTTAAAATATGGGTTGAGATTGTTCAGAGGGACCGAGATCATGATTTTATTTGTTTTTGATTGATAATATCCATTAAAATGTCTTTCTTTGACCAGCTCTGACGTGAGGTTAGATGAAATGGATTGCATGTATATTCCTAACGAGAAATGAAGCCGTATTGCATAATGGGTGGTTAATTTCAGGCAAGGAGCTCTCACTTTCTTTTGAATTCCAAGATGGATCGAAGGATTAACTCTGAGAGGGAATCGATATTTAAATACTTTCCCGCCAGAAAAAGTTTTTAGGCTAAAATTATACCCATCATTGGGTTACATTAAGATAAATGTGTCCTTTTTATTGCCGACCGTTTCTACAAACTGTTACAGGGCTTATCCAATAATATCATAATAATAACAGTATCCTAATGACAATACATTTAGAAAGTGATTGATAAAGATGGCTTTAAGCAACACATTCTATGCATGATAATAAGTGCACACCTATCATTATCGAGTAGTCATAAGTGATACGTTAAAAATAAATTTTCTTGTATACCGCCTTCTTCCGCTTAGCACGATCTACCGAACCGGAAGTCTCTGAGAGGTTTCCATCAGTCGATGGTTCCCAAATGTGCAAGCCCCTTATAATCCAACTGTCATAATCGTAGGCACAAGACATGAATCAGACCTTCCCAGGGGTCCAAGATATGAAATATTGGTCTAGAATAGAATTGCCAGAAAAAACAAACAAAAACCCAAATCTATATTTTAATCGTCTGGAAACGTTAGCGATGATTGAGCACCATTGGTAGTTTGAACATCCCTTCTTCCGTTCCACAGAAGTGACAAACAACTAACGGTGCTCTAACATTGTACATTGTGTTCTAAATATAGATACGGTTTTCCTAGGATATGGAACCACTGTGATTCCATGCATGTTTGTACTCATTCCATCGCAGGAGGGTAGCCTCTAGCTCTGCTACTGCAGGCTACCGACAATAGATCTTCATTTCAACGTTATAGTATATTAATGCTCCCGTCAAAGTTAATTGATTTACTTAATTAGAATGCCGTATATCATTGTGACGGTCGTATAGCCGAGGCGCATGTGTCAGTGAGGACTTCATTCAGAGTACATAATGAAGGTATATGTATCATAAATCTGGCCCCGCGGAAAATTGCATTTTGAAACCCCAAAAATTGCACACAAACAAAAGCAAAAATTGCAAGCCAATATTGAAAAAATTGCAAGGTGTTCTTAAGACAACGCAAACTTTATTTTACGATCTTTAAACCAATCACATTTTGTATCCACTGTCTCTTCCATATATCTTCATTTCTTTTGACAATCTCTTAATCTATCAAATATCACTTTTTATATTTCAAGAAATCTAGCTAGATCTAGTCTTGTCCGAAGATTTGGGCAATCATTGATACATTTTGGCCAGAATAAAAATATATCATGGAAAAATTATTCAGCTAGTTCTAACTAATGTTAAAGAATCGATCTAATTTTATTTTTAGATAAGAACAAGATTCCAACGAACGCAATTTCCGCGGGGCCAGATAAATTTATCAAGTGTAGGGCAATTCCTTATAACGAGCGATGTTTGTGTGTGTTGAGGGGAGAGAGAGAGAGAGAGAGAGAGAGCGAGAGGGGGGGGGGGGGGTTAGCTGGTTAGCATTTCATAGAATGAGTCTAAATGAAAATTCGCAAGAAAAACACGATATATGTAAACGATATAGAGAATCGGTTTACTGACACAATGTCCCGATTTACGTAAAAGACTTGTAAAAGACCCAAAGTCTTCGGCATTAAACATGTGGGGGTCGTGTGATTAATATTACAGGGAAGTTAAGCCTAAAATGGCTTCCAACGCAACTACTAAACCCTGCTCTTTAAGGTGGGGAGCCATTGTCGTCAGCATAAATATTCCATTACTACAAGGCACACAAGATGTTGGGTAATGTACAGACAGATCGATCGATTTATTGATAAAATTGGCCTGGTTTTTCACGACGGTTGATTCAAATGAATGATAAGAGGTGGGGGAGGTCAACGAAACAAATCGATCTGATTAGACATGGGAATACATCAACGGTTGCTCCTAAGAAGGACACGGGTGAAGAAATGAACATCTTTCTGGATTGATTGATTTGGTTTGGAGGGCAAAGAAATTACGAGAATCATCGAATATGAATCAAGAATAAATTAAAGCAAATTGAATTAAAAAAAAAAAAAAAAACACGAAAAAAAGCACAATCACAAAAGTAACAACAGACAACATCATCCGATATCTGACAGAGAGTCAGCCTATGGATCTAGTAAAGCGGCACCAATTAAAAAATAAAACAACAATTATCTAAAATCAACCCCCGCCCCATAAAATTCCCAAACACGATAACAGCTATAATGAGAGTACCCAATAACAGGGGTGCAATATTACCAGTATTGCAACATCCAATTAGTTTTAATTGGAAGCCGTCGGTTTTAACAAATCAGCAAAACTCACCACACAAAGAAGTGATGCTACTACTTTCTTCGTGGACAAACTTCCTGGTGACAGCTTCTTCCATAATTTGCTTCACCTGCAAAGGAGAAATCGAGTAAATAGTACATCATGTCGTATACTTATTATGCAAACAATTATTAACCTCTTTTATAATGACTCTTTAAAAGGGTAATGTTTTTATAGGCTAGCTAAGATAGAACAACTTCGGACTGTCTGAAAAACACACAGATATCCGCCAAATATTTTTTTTTAAAACCTCGCATTAATTAGATATTAAAGGAACTTTTAGACTCCCCTCTTGGGAATTTTTTAATGTCGAAAAATCATACTAAGACCGAAAAGAAATTCGCTAATTAAATTATTTCGCTGGCGGAAAATAGTCTCATTATACATGTAATCGATTCAACCTCCAGGTCGGCTTCGTTACATAATGTAATAATACTTCGTGACAAACATTGTGATCCCGGTGTTTATAATTAGAGGATAAAGATACAATGTATTTTATCATGAAAAAGAAAGATAAATATAAATATAATATATAACAAAGAAATAACCAACTCATTATCAAGGCCAGATTAGATTTGAGACAAGAAGAAAGAAAAAGCAACCATCTAAGTACATGCATGTGTATCCATATTATACCCCCCTGACTGCTGAAATCAGTGATCAATTTCGTACCGGGTACCTTTAATAAACACATAAGGTAAATAAGCATTTATCATGTGATCGAGTTAATTCATAAGAAAAAAGACCAACATATAAGCTAATAAAGGACAGCAAAATGTCTAGTCTCATCTAAAATCAAAATGATTAAAAACTATAAATCAAGATAGACAGTAGTGTTAGCTTTCACACATCAACGCACACACTAAGAAGAGTAAAAACATTTTCCAAGTGGTAATCCTATATGATAGGTAAACATTAAATGGCAGAGTGCTTTTGTGTACAATATAAAGTATGGGCGTAGTCACTAAGCATTGACGGAATCCAACATGTGTATGTAGGCTATTAAGGGTGTCGAAATCAATTGAGGCACAGCATATAAGCTTTGGCATTATAACTTTATGCAATACACTTCCTTTGACTCGGTAGCAGGGTGGGAGTAGTAGTATACGAATTTAACATTGATTAGCAGTAATACACTATACGTAGTAGTATGTAAGAAAATGCTTTTTAAGAATTTTCAATGTTAACTCTAACTTAAAAGCAGTAAAAGATCATAATGTGAGGGATATCAAACTAATTTAGTATAAACAATAGCATATTTATTATCTTGATACACTTTGAAACAAAAGAAACACCAAGGAAAAAATCCGAAAAAACAACAACAAACCCACCAAAAGACTAAATATAACCCATCCGTACTACTAAGGACTTTAGTTTAGCACGGCACAAATACAGTGCAGCCCACTTAATACGACATCCTCTCTATAGCGACATGGTGCCCAAGTCCCGAATGTTTTCATAATATATCATTAGTAATTTTAAAACACTCACTATAACGACACACATTTTAGTAAAAACAATGTATAGCGACATCGATGTGGCGGTAATCGGCAAAATCAAATCAAGATTTTGATCACCCTAGAACGTTGGCGCCTTACAGGATACAATATTGTATAAACGGAGAGTCTATTCGGAGTCGGGGTTATGCTAGGAATAGTGACAGACAAGTATGACATAATATAAATAATGGACTTCTTGGGATTTCTGAAAGAAAACGCTTTCACACCTTTGACGAGATTGTCCGCACTCTAGACATGTAGGCGCCACAGCTACGAATAGGGGCAGCCGTATAAAGTAGGCTACTAGATCTAGATTCTAGA
>JASKDV010195619.1:0-11246 GCA_032466395.1 Aegires albopunctatus
TTTTTGTTTTTGTTTTTCTTAAAAGATTTTTGAAATTAGAATTTTAATTTTAAGCAAGGAACGACTGTAGGCTAGACTAGGCCTATGACTCATCCCTTTTGGAGTGGCTTGTGTAGCCTATAACTCCCGCTGTATCCGAGTTGGGCTTTTCCTTGCCCCGCTGTATCCGAGCACAGGTAAAAGAGTTTACATAGTAAAAAAAGGGGACTCAGGTAAAGTCCCACTGTAGCGGGTGCCACTATAGCCGTGTACTACTGTATATATTTTTAACAGTCAGGGTCATAAAAAAATGGCTTGGTCCAACCGTGGATTTTGGGCTAGTAGGGAAAGAGTTAAGAAAGCAGTGACTTATCTCACCAGTAAGCAAAAGCAGGATGAAATGACGTAGGTCAGCCTCTCAGAAACGTTGATTTTCAGCCATGAACTGAGTTTGACCTTGAACCAGTTGGTAGCCATCACCGAGTGTTGAAACATGAACAGGCACAGAAGACAAAGGTCCCATACAAACCTGGCAAGGACAGATGCATCTGGCAATGGAAAGGCATGTAAAATCACCAATCAATTTGTTCCACTTACCCATCTATTCTTTTACCGTAACTTCAAACCAGTTTGCTGCACTCATTTTAACCTAAGCAACTACTCACTGTGGACAACTGATAAAATGCCATGCCATTAGAATACTATTTATAAAAATATGTAATCAATCTTTCATTTCACACATTAATTATTCTTTTAATTCTCTTCGATTGTTTCTGCCATGGCTGACTCTTCTTTTATTTCTTCAATGATCAATATAATAACCTACATCACTTCTCTTCATAAATCTATTGACAAACCTGGGTCCCAAAAGCTCAGACTTTGCTTTGAAACAAAAACTTGAAAATTTCCAAGAGTAGATATCGCTAGACAGACACAAATAAAGGTAAAAACATAATGAATGATTTTGTAAGTAACATCAATGGCTTTTCTTAGCAGAACCATTTTTCCCCCTTCTAAATACTATTCTCTTCCTTATTTCGTTTTAGATCTAGAATCTAGTTCTAGTTTCTGTTTGTTTTGGTGTAGCCAAATTCTTGTTTACTACACAGAGTAGCTTCCCTTTGTATTGTCTTATTCTAATGGAGTTAGCTTATTCCGGATTCCGCGAGTTTATTACCTCCTCATCAAGAGATTGGGGGGAAATAGAGCGTGGAAGTTGTGACGTCACAATGGCTTGGCGACGGTCTTCCTGGTTCTAAACAAAGAATTCAAGTTGGCGTCACTGTCGATATCCTCGCTTATAATATATTCTTTGCAGACGACCAAAAGTCGATCACAAGAGGTGAAAACCACTTCAAATCCGGACACATAGACACGTTTGTTTATGAAGATGGCATAATTACCGGCAAAGTGAGAGCCAGCATGAAAAATACAGAATATTCAGTGAAGGTAAGAGTCCTACTTTCGATCATTCAACTCAACTGTCTGTTTCACATTGATAATAGTAATACGCAGTGGTTATTTTTACAGTCTCTTAAAAATGAGCTATTTTTACAGTTAATATTAGATTCTAATATGTACTGAAAGAAAGAAAGACGAATTTCAAGACATAGACTAGTATCTAGATCTAGATCTAGATACAATCTCTCCACAGAAGATAGAAAACGGACTGTACTTCTGTAAGTACAGTACAGCCTGTTTTCCATCAGTGGGCAGATTGTATTGTAGATAGGTCTAGAATCTAGATTCTAGATCTAGATAGACTAGATCTTTCTAGATCTAGATTCCAGATCTAGAGTCTATCTAGAAACTAGATCTATGATCTAAATATAGATCTATGTCTTGAAATTTGTCTTTCTTTCTCTTTTTTTTTTATCAAACAGAGACATAATAACATGTTTAAACATACTAGACTAGTTACTAGTCTAGTCTAGTCGAGATCTAGATTATCCTACACTGAAACTGAAAGTTTATATTTAGTTCCTGCTTGACCGACACCTTTTCTAGGTACAACTTTTTTACCAGTTCGGATTTTGCTTAGTATTTCACCAGTCTTAACTGTAAAAATAGCTTCGAGAACCATCTTTACGCGACTGCAAAAATAGCCACTGCGTTGATAATATAGATCTAGACTAGCTCTAGATCTTGATTTTAGATCTATTAACATTTACCTAATTGCTGCTTTCTTTTTCATAATCTTAGTGTTCGAGATATTTCCAGCTGATCTTGTATCTAAGAATAGTGTTAGTGTTAGTTAAACGAATGTTTTGTATTATTATTCGAGCCAGTAGTAGAATCTACATCTACATAAGATCTAGATCTAGTTGTAGCCTTTTTTCTTTGGAAGGTGAGGCCTTTACTTTATGAGTAAATGTTACAAGCGAATTCAAAAATCCTCCTGGCGTAATACTATATGAAATTGAAATAATAGTAAAAATCTGGTGTATGCAATACTAGTAATTGGTTCATAGGTAAAGGTAAAGTGATGTTATCATGATGACACACGCTCTAAAATGCACATTCATTTCTAGGCCTATCTGTCAGTCATTTAACAATGGCTACCTCTATTCTCACCGGGGTGAGAGGGCAGCCTTTTGGCTATTCTCACCTGGCATGCAGTCACAAAGGGCTTTGTAGGCAAAATAGTCGCCCCTTGATTTATTTTAAGATGAACATAGAGCTGAGAAATAGAGCTTCTTTTCGATATTTTGTAGTTTTATATGATCGTCCAGTATTTTTTATTAGGGTTATTGCACGTCATTTAAATTTTTAAACTCATTTTTTCACCATGAAGTTGACATTTCAGTTTTCTCATTTTATTATAAAATATATGATCATTGTAATCCTTGTTTATTTGGCTGTCCTGGATTCTTGGATCACACCGGGTGAGAATAGCCACTTCCTTTAAACTATTCAGAGTGTAGTTTGAATTAAGATATGGGATTCTTTCCAAAAAAAGGCAACGGCCAAGTCTGCTGTCTAGACTGGTGAGAGTCCCTAGCAAATGTTTTTTTTAATTGTTTATTATATATATATATTATAATATCTTTATTTTTAATTATCGTCATTAATTATTATTGTTGTTATTCTATTCCCATCCAGATATACCTGGACGACAGCCTTCAGATCACGAAAACAAGCTGTGAATGTCCAAGAGGACTCCCTGTCAGTGGCGGAGGAAACGGCCTCACGGAGAGGTGAAAAGTGCAGACGAAATGTTTCCCCCCAAAAGGACATACAACCCTTTAAATAGGGCCATCAGTGACGAAGATCGTTCTTGGTTTCGTGGACAACTTAAGGAAGTCGGACCATTCACTGGACTGTGTTGGCTAATGAGCCCTGAACCTGACACTCCGACACACCATAACTTGCCACTTTTTGAACACTATCTGAATTCTGTGGAGTATCTTTCTGCTACAAACAAAGAGGAGTTTTTTTTCAAGTCTGTGTCATTGACAAGACAGCAGATTATTGAAACGGCGGATAAAACTAAAGGACAGCGGTTGAATGATGCCTGGCAGCTAGTTAGGAAAGGGCGTTTAACTGCCAGTAATTTTGGTGCTGTCCTTCACGCCAAAAGAGTAACCCCAACACTATTAAGGCGAGTGCTGGGGGAACAATCACTGGAGCGAGTGAAGTCAGTCATGTGGGGTATTCACAATGAATCAAATGCCATAAAAGGTTTTACTTCAACCATGTCTCTTTCTGTTGAAGAAACAGGGGTATGGCTGGATACATCTGGTGTGTTGGGAGCTTCTCCAGATGGGCTGGTGGACCAAAATAGTATTTTAGAAGTGAAATGCCCATTTTCACATAGGGATAAATTGATATCCGATTGTTTGAGTGACAGTAAATTTTATTTAGAGGTTATAGATGGAAAACTCTCTCTTAAACAATCTCATGTGTACTGGGATCAAGTCCAAGGTCAGCTTCATTTGACTGGACGTCAACATTGTTATTTTGTTGTGTGGACTTTGAAAGATCTTTGTGTTGTTGATGTTAAAAAAGATGATGATTGGGAGGGAAACCTTGATTTATTAAGAGTCTTTTACAAAACCTATATGTATCCCAAACTGTCTAAATGAAACCTCAAGTTAATTATTTCATAAAGTTCTCTACCTACTTTCTCAATACATGTAGTATTTGTAGGCATACTGTGAGTTTATTGTCCTTATTTATAATGTTATATTGGCATCAACCTTTTCTAAGTTCACTTTTGAACTTTTCTTCAAAATAGTAGGGTCTAAATTTTGTTCTTCATTTTTATCTGTGTCATGACTATTTTGATTTTAATGCAAATTTGTTTAATATTTTTATTGTGTTCAACTCTCTCTACTAGATATTATAATTATAGGCTATTGTATGAGCCCAGGTCAAAAGGTGACGGAGGAAAAATTCAAACTCCTCAAATCTTGATTATTGCAAAACCATTTTTAGGACCCAATTTAAGTTAAATTTATATATAAGTACAAAAATGTATAAGATAGTGAGCAATGGTTTGGAAGTTATGTGACGATTTATGTAAAGGTCAGTCTTGTTTTACCAAAACTAAAACCTTTGCACGGATACTGTGATGAAAGAACAATATATTTCAATACCTAATGAAGTCTTGAAACTTGTCACGAAGAATGAGAGTGTTGTGATAAAGTCTTTGTGTATGTAAAATCATTTTTTGATGTCACACATCAACAGCAACACAGGCTTATTTTTGTCCTTGTTATGGAAAACTAAAGACAACAATTTTGCTATATTCAGGGGAAACACTCCATCCTAAATGTAAAAGGCAAAGCCACTTTTACTTTTAGCAATCAATAAAATCTTAAACTTAAATAAAGAACCAATTTTGAAAGACATTAGAAAACCTGTGTTGCTCATGACTGACAAAAGTGTGACAACATAAAATGAGGTAAAGCGGAAAAGCACATTTTTGCAACATTCAGTCATTCACTCAAAACCTCTTTCAGTTCATTGCATGAGTTTATTGGGAACCAAATTTGATTGAACCTGTAGTGGTGCAAATCAACATTAATCTTGTGACAACATAAAATTTGATGAAATTATATCTGTAGTTAAAAATTTTTTAAATTCAAATAAAAATCAATATCAAATAAAAATAATAATAATAATATACATGATAATGTGTAAATGGACTAAATATATTACTATTATTACACTGTAATTCTGTAATTAAATTGAAAAAGTACCAAAAACACTAAGGATTATTAAGTTGAGTTCCAGAAGATCTTATAAACAGTAACAGTACCTGAAATTATCAAGTTAAGTGGTATACACTACAGTATACAGTCTAAAGTCTAACATTAGTTACACTGCTACAGAAATAATAATGACAATAATACTCAATAAAAATGGTATTTATGTGCGAAAAGTCTCTTCTAATTCTAAGCGCTTTACAGTGATAGTGAAAACAATACAATATTATATTTATACACTAGTACAAAAGAAATATAATCAAATTCAAATCAAATGCATTACATCAATTACAACATAAAATATGGAATTAATAGACTATAATACAAAAATGTAAACACTGGTAGGGCCTACTGCCAGAGAAAAAACAAAGGCATAAAATAAGTCTTATAAAAGTCAATAACACTTATAAAAATAACACTAACAGCAAATATATCGTACCATATTCAATACAACTGCCAAGAAAAGAAGGCAAACTTGAGCTGTCAATATAAAAATCAAAATACAATCTCCTACCCTGCCACATTCTACAGCAGTTTAATCTGGGCCACAGACAAGACATGCAGTATGCAGCTGGAATGATAGTTAATTGTAAAAGACCGAGTGTATGAGGTATTAAAGCAAAATTTTGAACCCCCAACAGATTGAATAATTCAATGTTATGGCAGGGTAACAAGGAGAATGCTTCTCTTCTGGCTTATCAGAAAGTAAAACAGGAATTAAAAACATCTACTTTGACTTTGACAAAGGAGACATGAAGCAATACTGGTAATGTAAATGTAAAGAAAAGACATCCTTTTCTATTTCTATGTCTCCGTTTAAACTTGAATAGCAAATAGCGTCAGATAGTGGCATGAGAGGGACAACATGATTAGCCATCCATTATTCTGGGGGCATATCTGATCTGGTTGAGGTCAACAGGAGCAGTAAATTCTGAGAATACTGAGGATTCTCGGATATAATATAGTTCAAATTATGACGTCTGAAGTCTTTTCCTTCAAAATTTAAATACACAAAATGTGTAAAAAGAAACTTATATACTGCATAACAGAATTATTATAGTAAATGATTCTTCACTTTTGCAAGAGAGTTCAGTAGAAGATGGTTAATTAGAAAACAGCAAAATTAAAAGCGATAAATTTAAAGCCTGACTTTTTCCTTTTTCCTCTGATACTGATAATCAGCAATATGATTAATGAAAAATAAATTTCAACCCAAACAGAAACCCTTGTCACATTTCTTTCAGTTTAACCATTGCCTACTGCGTTAAAACATGTTATCATCAAAAGTTTTAGTAGTGAAATACCAATAGTTATAAATATATATAATATACACACAGTATCAATAAAAATCAAATAATATACACATGTATTATAAATTACACAATACATGTACCAACAGTCCAATGTAGAAAAAAAAAACACCTTTATATTTCATACATTGAAAACATTAAATACATGATACATCAGAATATATTATAAAAATAACAAATTTAATACATTATAATTATAGCAATGTCTACTAAGGATCTGATTTGTATTTTCATTTCTACAAGTACAACAGAGGGAGAAATGGTTGAAGAATTTGTCATCGAAATTGTTGCCACTGCCTTTATTTCGTGTCATGACTGTTGTAATATAATAATTATATCATTATCATATGTACAGTTATTTAGTAACATTTTTGTTGTGTTCAGTTCAAGGTCGGTGTTATAATTATTTGATTTGTAATAATTCCCATGCATTATTGTTTAAATGGTTCTTCCAAATAAATAGCTTCTTATTAGTGTATAACATTTCTAATATTGTTTTGTTTTGCATGCAGACTTATGTTTTTGTGTATTTTGTTATGGGGCATTCATTATTTCAGTCTCTCTCTCTCTCTCTCTCTCTCTCTCTCTCTCTCTCTCTCTCTCTCTCTCTCGCTCTCTCTCTCTCTCTCTCTCTCTCTCTCTCTCTCTCTGTTTATCCTCTCTTTAATCATTTCCAAAACCTCTGTGAAATTGAAAAGTTATGCTTATTTCAATCAAACAGTTTTAATTTATTAAATAAACAATTTTCATCAGTATCTTCAAACCCTGAACCCAAAAACAGTCTGCGGTGCAACTAGAAGTAGAATGTGGAACAACAGATTGTTTTCCGATTACAATAGGAGTTAAAAGACAAGTGTTTATTAAGAGTCAGTCCGAATGGTGTAATAACATATAATATGCCTCCACCAAGTGAGACAAATATTTTCACCTCACCTCTTCACTCTTCAGTCTATTCCCCACTGTAATTGAAATTTTAGACTCCAAAATAAATGATTTTAATAACGGAAAATGTTGTTAAGGATTTTTTTTAGACAAATGGACCAAAAAGTTTCTCCTTTTTTATACATTATAACTATATCTACTGAGAAGATAAAAAAAATAATACATGTATAAAGAAATTAAACCATAAAATTTCGACCCTTAACTAATTAACAAATTTAGGGAATCTACTCAGTTGTAGGCTGTCTCCTTAATGAGAGGAAACTGCAGATTTACTAATGCAGCTACAAGTTGCACAACCATGTCCACTTTGTCACGTAAACTATGGGGTATGAATGACAAAATTTTGAAATCTTTTAGGCGTGCATTTGCCCTTTCCACGTGAATCCTACAAGAAGCAATCTCTTTTGTAATTTTAATTTCACTCTCAGTGAATTGGGCATTATGAAGAAAAGGGGGAATGTTAAGATTCACACCTGGTGGCAAAATATCTTTAATAAGAAACCCTTTATCTGCCAAGATCAAATATCCAGGACTGAACAAAGATAAAATTCCACATTTCTCCACAATTGATTTGTCTGAGACAGATCCAGGGTATAACTTGGAGACGTATGTTATTACACCATTTGGACTGACTCCTAATAAACATTTAAAAGAATTCATTGATCTGTAAGATGAGTATGTAGATTTTTGTTTGTCCATGTCCTTTGGAATGGCAATTTCAAAATCTGTGCAGTCCATAATGATCTTACAGTCAGGGAATGATAAAAATGAAGAGGGTGCAGATAATCTATTTTTGAAGCGAGAAGGACACTTTCCCAACATCAAATCCTCCGCTAGCAAACAGTGCAATAGACTTATAAAAGTCAAAATCACATTTGCAACGGTTGTCTCACTGCAATTAAAAATCTGTGCCAAATGAAGATTTGTGTAATTGTGGCGCAGCTTCATGAGGGTCAAAAACACTTGGTCCTCGAGGAGCAAAGTTGTTGGCTCCACTTTCCATCCATGGTGGTACACTATGTCTGCCTCAAAACGCTTCACATATTGACAAACAATACTAAAAATGTTTCTGGTTGGTAACCCTGTCTCCATCCTGAGAACTTTCTCATCAACATTTTTTACGGAATAAACAAATTTATCATATTTTGCTTGTGCTTGAAGTTTGCTTACTTCTTCTTGACTTTCATGAAGACTGTGTTCAAGAACAAGCCTCTCTGTTCTATTGAAAACTTCAGCTGGTGAAGGATTTGAATGCTTAGGCCTAGTTGATAAAAGTTCATTAGCAACTGCACTTGCAGTCGGATCCCTCTCAGTCAGGACTTTTCTCCGCTTCACAGGGCGATCCTCCACTATAAAGAACTTGTCCTTGTTCCTCTCAAATAGTTCTGGCCAGTTTGCCCTCTTACCGTCACGGAAATGACAAGAACAGACTCTAGAATTTTCGTTGGGTACACGATCATCTCTCCTACATTGGAAAAAAGAGAATAAGAACAAATGTTTTAATGATATAATTATAGTACTGAGGTTGAACAAAACAAAGGTTTTAATAATTATAGGAAAGTGTTATTTTCTCTTTCATTTTCACTGTGTATATTCATAAAATGAGAACTGATTTTTAAAGGAAAAGGAAAAGAAGTGTGGATATATATTATTATATGCATTGAGCAATGGGACTCACTGTTCCGGAACTTAAGTGAATCTACAGAGTGTCAACTCCAGGCGAATAAGTTTTAAAAAAGAAACAGTATTAAAAGTTGTATAGTATTACAACATACAATCAAAGATCTAGTCTAGAACTATTGGTTCAATCTGTTATAATATAAGGTACCAATATATATAAAATAAGTAGATCTAGAGGGGGAAAGGGAATCGACCAAATGGAGTAATACATGCTAAGACTAAGTGGAGAAGATGTTTGTGTGTCATACATGTGGAGAGGAGATCTAGATTTAGATCTAGATCTAGATTTCTAGATCTAGATCTAAATCTAGATATCTAGATCTAGCTCTAGAATAAGAAGAGAAAAAAACAACAAAACACAAACCAGATCTAGGGTCCTGAATGCAATTTTGTAGACATGAAGGTATAGATCTAGCTCTAGAGTAGAGCTAGATTTAGATCTAGATCTATGTATATTAATATAATAATAAGTATGCAATACTGACAGTGACTGTAGTGACATACGAGACAGTCACTGAAACTGACACGCTCTTTTCTGATCTAGATTATAGACATTATAATCACCACTAAAACTACCTACCTTATCAATGAAATCCATCTGTCTCTTGTGGCCTTGTCTTTTTTTTCATTGGGGAAACGAAAATAACTGCAAGTGTGGCTTTCAGACTGATGGTTACAGTCAGGAACAAAGCATTGAACCAGAGCAAGAAGAAGCACGTTGAGATATATGATGGTCGCCATTTTGGTTTGTTGTTTAGAACCAGGGCGCGGTTGCTGCGGTCAAGTGAAGTCACACTGTTGAGCTCTATTGGAACTGGCCATCTCCAGATCAAACTTTATCAGACCTAAGAGCACAAGGTAGTTTCATGAAGTTGTTCAAACATTGTTTAATCTTTTGACGATATGACTCACAGTGGTTGGTGGTAGTCACATGCAATTTAACACTGTCCATCCACCGATGAGTGGTCCAAAGCTAGGTCAACTCATTTCTTGCTCTTTCTATGACATACAAACACACATTTGACTTCTCACGAATGGTGTTGCCCACTTTTTTCTCACGAAGACGCATATAAGGTGACATGTTAAATTGAAAATATTTTCGTCACTGCATCAGAAAGCATGTGTGTATCATGGTTAAGATTGGCAAAGACCATCACCAAATACTGCTTCCCATCTTCTCCAAGTTTGCCCTGATTTTGACCCTTTGAGGTCAAGGAAAGAAATCTATCAGAAATGTCATGTCATGATTAATTCAACGCTGACTATTACTACAATCCTTTTCTTCAGGTTTTTCGTGAACTTGTCCAGGCTTATCTACGGATTCTCCACTGGTTGATCTCTATAACCAGTTCAACAGTTAACCGTTTTAGCACGCACTGTTTTGCCTAGCATTATGAAAAGCACAATAGGGTTAGATCTATAAGAGCAAGAAGAAGAAAAAAGAATATCATTCCAAAAAAACTCAATTTTGATGGGTAGAATGTGACTTAACACCCCTATATGTATACATTTTTAGGAAGAGTAGTGGTTGCTGATTTCAATGAGGTATTGAGGTGGAGCAAAAAAAGTCATAATTATGCAAATGAGCTAATTTGCATATATTAGCATAATTATAATACGTTACACAACATTTATCAACGACAATAACTTGAATGTCACTTTTTATCAGTGACAAAACAGCACATAATTTACTGGAATCTACTCACATATTTATGGGCTTTTAGCCTTTTTACATTTGTGGAGGTGAAGACATGTCCCATGGAGTCCTGTCAAATCAGTACAAATCACCAGCCCCTCCTTCCCTGATCAATAGCTGATCCATGACCAATGCTTCTACAACCTGCACAGTAAACCTATACCACGACATGAGGCTGCCAGTAGTGTGATGCCTGTAAACGATGTTCTTCTCTGCCCCAAATATTTCCTAAGAAAAAAACAAATGACGGCATGGCAATTGCATATACCCGAAACTGCTGCATGTGCAAGTCTCTGTGGTTGTCGTCTGGTGTGTACTGTCAGGGTCTGCGAAATGGAGCTCTGACTTCACAAGGTCTCGGGGGGGGGGGGGGGGGGGGGGGGGGGGGGGGGGGGGGGGGGGGGGGGGGGGGGGGGGGGGGGGGGGGGG
>JASKDV010195630.1:0-11246 GCA_032466395.1 Aegires albopunctatus
TTATTATTATTATTATTATTATTATTATTATTATTATTATTATTATTATTATTATTATTATTATTATTATTTGTCATGGACCTTCAGATATTTTCACTCCTTATTATTAGTTTCATCTCAAATTATTTTCTTTTTTTCCCTTATTTGCACAGCTATCCATTTCTGTTTTCATACCAAAGCCTGGATCAGATGTAAAAGATATGTCATTGGCAAATGCAGACAGAACTTTTATTATTGTGAATGAAAGGCCAGTATATCTTCCTGAACTGAATCGAGTGAGACATTAACCTTTTCATATATACTCTTTTTACAGATACAAAAACATTAAAAAAAATGTATGATATATTTAACTAACAGTGAACATTTGTAAAAAGAAAAAGAAAATAAAAAGCCTTTGTGACCCTAAGCAACTTTTGGAAATGTAACATAATATCTGTGAAAGCAAAATTAAGAATCTTTAAAACCACTGTCCAGCAGTCATCTGTATGGAGCTGAATCAGGGAAAACCATGGAGGGCCTCTGCCAAAAACTTAAGGGATTAAAAAAAAATTGCTTGTGAAGAATTCTAAAAATATGTCGACCCAACTAAATATCAACTCGAAACCTTCCCAAGAAAACAAATATGGAACCTTTAACAATGACAATAAAACATTGTAGATGGAAATGATTGGAACACATCTGCAGAATGCAGCCCTAGGCACTTCCTAAAACTGTTCTGATTTGGGCTGCCAACTGCGGAAAGGGAGATAAAGGAGCAGGGATGGACATGAGTTTAGTTTAGGTGAACAGATGACAGCTAACAGAGAACAATAACGTTCCCAAGTTTCAACCTTATAGGTGACTTGACACAAAAGAGGATAAGTAATAAAATTAAGTAAGTGAATATCTGCAAAGAAGAATGAAGTTCATATGCCTCCATAATGATCATGTAGAAAAAACATTTTTTTCTCCCTATTTAAGCAGTGAATTGTGTATCATTGACAAAAAGCAAAAAGAGTAACTAGTTGTCTGAATTGTCCTCAGGTCCTTAGATCTTACTACAGCAATTGCCATGATTTGGATAACCCAAGATATCCAATTTGTACTTGTTCATTGAATATACCATTGGATGAAATTGACGTGAACGTTGATCCAAATAAGACTAAAATATTTCTTCAGCATAAGGTAACAATCCTGAAGATTCAATTAATCTTCTTCCTCCTTATGTAATATGAATGATTCGTCTATATGCTGATAATAGTATTAAATTGTTATATTTTATCTATATGTTGTTGAAAGAAGTTTCTATTTCCATGTAAAGAGTCAATGTTGATTACCATTCTTTACATTCTATAAACATCCTTTTAGACATAGGTTATTATAATACCTTTTGAAATAAGCATAAATTTTGCATTGAACAAACTTTTTTACAAATTTCTGAAAATCATTTACCGAAGAATCATATTTAATTATATTTGTTTCTCACAGACAGAAGTGAAAACTTGCTTGGAGGAAATGATTCTTGAGGTTTATGGCCCCTTGGATAATGTTCCATCATGGCATTATTTAGATGATGATTCCCACAATTCTACTTCTACTAAATCAAAGCCCTCTTGTGAAATCCAGCAACATAAAACGGTATAAGTTAGCTAGTAAAATCTAAAGCCTTGCAAATAGCTTTCACTTTTTGAAAAGTTCAAATTGGATTTGTTGGATAAAAATGCCACTTAAGTTTTATTTTTTTTTAAATGTAATTTTGGTACAAATGATGTTGTTATTAGATTTTTTTAAATATCAAAAAATGTGTTTCTCAAATAGAAGCACTTACTCATGTTTAAAAATCTTAACTTTTTGCCATATTGTTTCTCTTGACAGCATTCCATTATGTATAAATCAACATCCTGTGATGTATCGACGTCAAGTGATAAATCTATCACATCAAATGAAACCATTGGTGGGGATGGTTTAAACCATGCTCATAGGAGTGAATTGCTTGATAGTAATGCAAATGTTGCACTGGATATTACAGCTGCAAAAGATAAACTTTCATCAGACGTTCTTCAAAAGATAGAGCACCAATCAGCAGTATCAGATTGTGGTGATAAAGATGTATTAAAGTCATATGATAAAGATGAAGCATTGGATGCTAATAACATTGAAATAGGTAGTATGCTCACCATGGAAATATTATCTGAATCATCTTTAGATCCAAAAGCGAGTGTCTCTAATAATGCAACTGATTCATCGTGTATTTCAAACAAGCAAGAGAGTTGTAGCCGCATTATTCCAACAGATGAAAGCTTAAAATCAACAGTACAACAAGAAATGGAATGTTCAGTAAAGGAGTCAACTTCCAGTGCAGACCTAGTAGATTTGGTGAATATTGAAAAGGATGTTGATGACATAAGCATGAGCAACTGGACGAGGGGGACTTTAAATATGGGAGAAAAGGCTTCAGTTTTACAAGTAAAGTTTCTTTTATTTCATCCGTTAGAGGTTTTAGATTGTTTGCCAAATAGAAAAATCATCATCAACAAGTTCCTTGCTTGATGCATTGGCGGTCACCTTATCTCTATTTATCAAGTCTTTTAGTAATTTCCCTTGTTGAAGATTTCCCTGCTTCTAAATGAATGAAGACCATTGAAATAGTTCAACTTCATAAATTGCGAATATTTATGGCTCAGCAACTTGAAGAGTAGGCCCATTCTTTATTGTCAAACTAGTCTTTGATATACTTTGATGAAATCCAATGTTTACATTTTTGTATAAATTGAATTTGGGAACCTGATTTTTATAAGTTTTTGAAACTTTATAGCTTTACTTGAATTTTATGTTTTTTAATGTTATAATTTTTGACACTTACCAAATAAACTAATTTTTTGAAGATTTTAGAAATAATTATTTTTCTTTTACAGCCAGTGACATTGTTACCACCTAATAATTCAACATCTGGGAAAAGGCCACTCTTCGAAGATGAACCCTCCACATCTCATCCAGCAAAACGCAGATCTCTCACCAACAGTGTAATTATTTCTTGTTGCTTATTAGTATTAAGATGAATTGATTGAATATAAAGAATCTTCATTGAATCTTCATACGTGCTAACACATATAAAAATAAGATTTTATTATAATAACTCTCAGGCATCAATGCATCAATAAAGGTAAAGATAGATTTTATAGTCTGTATCTCCACACCAATCATTATGGTTCAGGGGAACTTTATGTTGCTTTCCAGAATGATCTTTCTTTCTACAATGAAATTTCATGTTATCTTTGTGTCACATTTTTATCCCTTTTTAAGCCTCTCCCAGCCAACCAGCCCACTCTGTATGAAGCATTCAACTTACAGCCTATTAAAAAGATCGATCCAGCATTTGAATTGTTTTGTACGGAACAAAAGTCAAAATGTAAGTTTGATTATTTTGTTTTTGTTGATATAAATATATATATGATTTTTTTTTGCTCAGGTATTTAGGGGAGTTGGGATGAATTTAGGTTGCACCTTCATGTATACTAAGAAAGAATCCTAAAATCTCAGAGCTCTAATTCTTCCATGTTTTTTTAATTTCAATTATACGTGAAGCTGAAGAAAATGGCAATGATGAGGATGAACGTTTAGAAGACATGTGGGAAAATATGTCCAACAGTGAAAAGGTTGTTTACAGAGACAAATGTTGGAGTGAGACTAAAAGGTTTGTGACAATTGATATCAGTAGAATTTGATAATAATAATGAAAATAATCATAGTCACACAAATGAAAAGTGCTCAGCTTAGCTGATCTTGTTGCATTATTCAATTACATTTTACTCCCTTGCTAAGAGCCACACCAAACATAGAGGACAAGGCTTACAGCCTGTCAGTTTTCAAAGTGTCTCTTGGTAGCATCTCTCCCTTTATCCCTGAGGATATCTGTCAGAGCTTGTTATGGGATGTTCATTTTTAAGCTTTGTTTTTTTTAAAGTTCCTGAATAGTTTTAACCTTGCCATATGTTGCTAACTCTCCCTATTAGCATATGTCATTGGGTGTACCAATCCCTGACCATTTACATAAGAATATAAAAAAATTCCATACTAAAAGTCAGGTTGTGTGACACCCCATGGAAAAGGTGCACCTTTCATAAACGAAAGGTTGGGAGTTTGTCACATCCCATGATAAACATGCAGGGTTAATAAAGTTACATGTATGTATTTTCAGAGAATTCAACATAATTTTGCTTACATGTAGAATGTGTGGACCTTGAGGAATGCATAATTTTTCTAATTTTTAGGACCAAATTTGGGAATTTTTGTCACATCCTAAAGTATGGCAAGAGTTAACAAAGAAAGTTAAAAGAACATGTTTAGCGAATAAAAATAAAAAGTACTACCGTATTCGCTCTAATATAAGCTTCCCCCCCCCCGACCTTTCATTTTCACGCCCCCCTGGATGTATATTAGAGTGAATACAGTATATACATTAAACATCAAGCATTTTAGACCTTTAATAGCTGGCTAATCTCCATCTATATTGACATTTGACATTGCCAATTAAATACATAAAAAAAATTTTCTCTGAAAATTCCGTCTTTTTATGTTTTGATGGCTCTAGATGGAAGTCTTCTTTATTTTTATGTTTTTCAAGCAAAATAAAAAAAAAACGTTACTTTTTATTTCAGATATGAAAATGAAATGAAAAATTTGAGAAAGAAACAGACATCAAAAGAGGTATAAAGATTATTTTCTTAGAAACCAAATGTCCTCAATTTCCAAATAATAGATAGGGAATTTATTTGTAAATTATTTTTTTTTATCTCCATTACATTCTCAATGTAATATGAAAATAATAACACACTACACAATGATTGAAAACTCTCGGAGCGCTTTACTTTATCAGATGAAATAACAATAAAATTATGTTTAACAACTAAAATGGTAAAATAGTATATTAGATACAGTGAAATAGAAACATACGTTATCATGATTTTAATGTCTGTTTAAAAATTTCAATGCTTTACTTGTAAATTATGTGTTTTGGATTTTCAAAGGTGAGCGCTAGAGATCAGATTGCTTCCTTAGCATCACAGAGCCAGGCACAAAAACCAAAGAGAAAATTAAAGAATAGGCTGTATTCAAAAGAACGGATAATCCCTTGCACCTTAAGCAAATTAAAAAATGTTCCTTCAAAAGACATAGCTGAAATGAGGTAATTATAAGAAATTCTTTTTTTTTTTATGCACTAATTGTAGATAAGCTGTTTTGATTATTCATTTGTGACTCACCTAAAAACTTAAGATCATAACACTTACTGTGAAAATTATGGAAGGGATCCTACTATCAAGTTTTTGTTATCCTTTCTTTTGTGTTCCCCGATTACATTTACAATCATATTAAATACAAATACAGTTATAATAAACAAATGAGCAATATAATATAATATAATGTAGCTTTTTATTGTCTGTGGTATGAAAAAGTATTCAATGTTATATTTGATAAAAGTATAATACAATTATTGACCAGAGATTGCTTTTAGTTTAGATCTTCCGCTCCCTATCTTTTTTAAAATAATTTTTTAATACATATTTATTAAATTTGACATCTACATCTTATTTTTTAGCCAAAATAATGCTGAACCTCATGTGATTGGCAAGGCCAAATCATGTGATGCTTGGTTCTTCTTCTACAAAAACAAAGTTTCCCTCATCAACATCCACCGCTTGTTGGAGCTTGAAATTTACAATCAACTGACGACAGAATTTGTTTTGCCATCTAGTTTATGTGAACCAACATCATTAGATTCAAGGTTATATTATCTTTATCTCTTAGACTGATTGTATGTCATGAAACAAAAATGTACTTTGGTAATATTTAATGTCACTAAAATCAGGGATGAATGAGGGGCCCTTTGTCAATTTGATATCAACATAATATATTAACTCTTTATTTACCCATTTTGTTTTAAGCAAATGCCTACAATATTTGCCTTTCTTAAAGTAGGTTATAGTGTAATACAGCCACGTCTCCATAAACCAGAAATGTCAGTTCCCGATTATTTATCCGGATTATAGAATCATCCGGATACAGTGCGCCGCATCTACTGAGATCACACTCAACAAAATGTCGGATACAACAAGGTCAATAGAAACCCCATTTTTCCTTCTTAAATATTCTTTGTAAAAAAAGACAAACTTGCCTACAACAAGGTGCTAAGTTGTCTTTACTGTCCTCTGCCTAATCCTAGGGTCTTTGTTCATTATTATTGAAGATGCACTGCATGCACACTCGCATGTCGGTCTGTGTGTATATGTGTGTTGGGAAAGTGGCACAAGGGTCAGAGTGGGGTGTGGATATTTCCATTGTGTGAATTTATTGATCCTATTATTATTATCCTGAAGACAAGGGGGATTGGCCTCTGGGGAAAAAAGCACTGGACTAATCAAAGTGATCTGAATTTCAATGATCAGCGCAACCTTGTTAAAGTTAAAGCCGTTCCACATTTCCCCTCCCACCTCACTCAAAAAAACAAAAATTGAAAAAAGTGAAAATAAAATAATAAGGCTTTCCATCCCTGTGATCTCCTGTTGCTATTTGCTACTTCAACTTCATTGAAAATGACTTCTAGACCTAATGTAATTTGTGCCCCTTGTATTTATGATGTTCCTTGATGACTTCACATTTAACGAAAGGTTTCATAGCTCCAGTCTCAGCGACCTCGTTGAATCTAACTTTCACCATAATAGAATTAATGGTCAAAGTCATAATGTTACGTCATCACCATTAGACCTCGGTGGTTAGCCACAATCCTTTTCCCATACTATGATAGAGAGAGTTGTAGCTCGGCGCACCTTTGCTTTCATCACCTCCATGTGACAATCGTCTGGGTGGGCACTGCGGTGTAAATTGGCTTTGAAGCAATGAAGCATCACCAACGTAATCAACCACTTGACAAGCATGATAAGGGCTGCTAGCAGATCAGTGTCTCATGCTTGAGCTTATTGATAAGGATTGCTTGTACACCCATGGGTGTCTATTGTCTGGATTGATTTTGTTATTGTTGCGGTCAATTGGCCCTAATGTAATGTTTGTTTAATCTTGGGGAGTCTGTTGTGGTGTCAGGATCATTGGATGAGTTTGAAAAGCAGTTAAAAGACCCAATTTGGATTACTGTTGTTATGTTGGAATGTTGAGAGAGTGTTCAGATAAAGGAAGCAATAAATCTATTGACGGTCTATATATATTGTTATACTTTGTTCCCAAATTACCTTTTCAGATCCAGAATCATGAATTTTGAAAATGTTATATTCCTTTACAGACTAAAGTAAATACACTCACTTTGTGCCAATAGTGAAAATGACTGGTTCTAGCTTTCAAAATTTTACTGTCTCTAACATCCTGGTGCAAATGTTCGTTTTTGGGGTTGTTTTTTTTACTGCTTGAAGCAAATTAATAAAAAAATTAAGAAATTTAACTTGCTCATTTATTCTCCTGGGAAGTCTTTGAATGAAGTTTTTTCTTTCATTATTTCAGGTTACTTGGTGCTGATCTTTTAAGAACCTTGAAAGGTTTAGTCAAAGCCAGTCAGATAGACGATACATATTTCATGATCAACGAAAACAGATTGATTGCTAATGGCTTCAAAATCAAATGTCATTTTGGTATGTGCATTCATTAATATCTAAATGAAAATTCTATTTAATTCTTATTCTTACAGAAGTAACTTTATGGACAGTCTTATGAAGTGCATGTATTAATCAAATTGGAATCCTTTCTTTTTTATAATAATTGAGTCTAGTGCCTTGATTTTAAAAGTTGAAAAAAATATAAATATATGTTCATTCTCTCTAATGTTCTTAAATAAACATGCCATTCTTATTTCAAAGGTAAAATATGCACCAGGGGTATTAAGTTGATTTTTACATCATTACTGCTAATACAGATTTGAAAATGTATTGAAATTTTCCCTTTTTGACCCATCATAATTTATTTAGTCTGTTGGATATCAATTGGAGTTTATTGGAATCAATCCATTTCTTTTTATTTCAATTCTGAATCGAGTTTTAGTTTTTCCATTTTAACAAAATTATGATTTTTATCCTGTTTTGCACTTGTAATATTCTTATACTGATTATGTCTTATTGAATATATTTCCAGATACTGCCAGTGGTTTGCAAATGGAACTTTTAGAGATTTGCCATGATGTTCCAACATATGATGTCAGTGATTTGAAATATATCTTAGAAATTTTGTCCCAGAATCAAGATGCCCAGCTTAAAGAGACTCGTCCTGCTAAAGTGCTATATTATTTGCAGGTACTGTTTGTATTGCTATATTATTTATATATGGGCCAAGGCATCTACTGAAAGTTTGCAATGATTAAATAAAAACCTGTTCAAGCAGTTGTCATTGACTAAAAATGAATTTTAAACAAGCATTATTGCTCTGACTCCAGCTCACTTATAATAGCTTTTGCTAGAGAATCCTTCAAAATTTTTAATTATCATCATGGTTGCTTGAATTAAAAATGTGCATCAGATTTTTTCTCTCCCTTAAATATTATAGATGAAAGCATGTTTTAAGACAATATATCGACCTAATAATAAATAAAAATAAAAATTGCCTTGGTCAAAGTACCTTCAGTACTTATCAATTGGTTTTATGTCTCTATAAATTTTGTCCTTTTCATATTCATTCCTATTTTCCTCAGTAATAATATATGATATGAGTCAAAGTAAATATTAGAAGCTTTGATTTTTAAAATTTCTGGAATCTCTTTTATATTATAGCTCTTTGACTGGAACAGGTGTCAAATTGTGGGAGTGGAAAAATTGTATGCATTTCTTGATAAACAGTACATTGATTATATTATATGGATTCAAGAAAAACATTTGCGGTTTTAGTGTAAATGTATCAGGGTTTTGATTGACTTTGCTTTTTCATTGCAGGGAGAAAGTGTACGCAAGATGCGTCAAAGCCAATGTTTAAAAACCAAGGAAGATATTCAGGATTTATTGAATAGAAATATGGATCTGCTTAACCAAAATTGTTTGCATGACAAACCACTAGGTCACCAATTAATTAACCTTTCAGATTTAGAATGTGAAGACATTTTATAGATTGAATGAAATGGTAGTAGAATATATCATACAAATTGAAATTCATCGTTTATTTTGTATCCATTATCTGAATTATCATCATTTTGCTCCAATCACTTATTATCATGTAAAAATATGCAAGATAAACTTGTCTTGGTCTAAAATAAAAATAAAATTGAAAGTGAAACACGTTTTGATTTATTTGTTTTTAAAAGAATTGTATTTTCCTTCTCCTCTAGATATTTTCTTATTACTTTGATTTCTTTCCTTTATTACCCCCTCCCCCAAACACCTGCCTCAACTAGGTCACACAATTTTTGAAAGTTAAGGCACTATACCTATGACCTAATCTCATTATTTTATTATTTTAAGCATCTTTGAAAAAGTCGAGTCAATGGGGCCCTTAGAGCTGAAAATGATTTAAGTTTTTGTGACCTGAGGTAGAATGAGTTTATGACATAAAGAAGATAGTATAAATAATAGTAAAATTAAACTCGTGTTGCACAAAAATAAACATTTTTATTGACCGAATATAACATGGAAACAATGACAAAAAAAGATCATCTTAGGCAGGCCATCACAGAAGCAATCAACAATGATGAGGTTGCCATATCATCATTCACCAGTCTTCATGACTTGAACAAGATTTTATAAACATCATAACATGTGATAAGATGTGCAAGGTACCTCGGATAAAAGATAATTGAAACGAAATAATTAAAATGAAACAAGTTTCCATAACTTCAAACAGTATCAGTGTCATTAAAAATTATTTTAAAGAAATATTTACTTGCATTTCCCTGTCACTGCATAGATATAAATATAATTAATCATAGTGTATATGATTGTATTGTTGTTATCATTATAAAATCCATGTCTTCTACCTGAAATATTGACACAGGCAATTTATTGACACATATATATCAATTCACAAGAAGCAAATTTGTTATTGATTCAGATTAGGCATAAGTATGGTTAGCAGGGAATGCTTAGTAAAAATTATGGTTCAGTATTTTTCTCCTTATTTCTTTATAGAATAGGGCCTACTTATAAAAACTTCAAATTACTGGGTGAATCTTAGGTGATTTGATTTTCTTAAATTATGCAGCAAAGAATCATGATTATGGGGGATTGCGGGTTATTAAACTACAATGATCAGATTATCTAATAATTGTAATAATCATGTTATGCTCAGGCATTATTCAATATGGCCCTGTTATCTGACAATATCTTCTCAAAGAATTGTTTCGTCCTGCGAGGGCAAGATTATGGTAGAAATATTTTCCTCCTGACAGTTGCTCTTAACTGTAATGAAGGAAGATCAAAATCATACTAATGCTAAATAATATATTAAATGAGTGAAATTTAAATAATGTGATGAAAATTAAATTGAAAACTAAATAACAATAGAGTATTGTTTACTTAGACTTAGAGATTAGAAGTGACAGGTACAAAACAATAGTGCTCCCATATAACCTCGTAAACCCAAAAACTAAAATCTGACAATTTTATTAATTCACATTGATGGTGGATTGTTGGAATGTGTACACAAATCTATGGCTGGATATAAACTGGATGATTGAATAAAGTGTGATACTGTCATTAAACTATCAGCAACGCAGCAGTTGCCATTACTATTTTCATTAAAAATGTGTTTATTATTTTCATAATGTTCGATGTAGACTGGAAGACAAAATATATTAAATTCTCAATTTCATCTATTTTTAAACATATGAATATGAACCCACCTGCCATCTAAAAAAATAAATACTTAAATTAAAATCTACATGGAGATGGTCTACAGTGTTTCTATTGATTTCTTTAATCTTCTTCTTCTTCGTCTTCAAATACACTGACATAACTCAACTAGATTGAGTATTACTGTCAATACGCAAAAAAAACAAAACAACAACAAACAATCATACAGTGAACTTTGACATTACAGAATTCAACATTTCCTTCATATTCTCAACTCATGTGAATGTGAAAAATGATGGCCTGTTTACCCTTAGAGTATTTCAATTAAAACAGGAAAAGTTTTTCTGGGATAATTTGGGCGTTTTTAATGACAGTTTTCTTTCAATGGACTTTGAAGTAAATAACATGATAAAAGTTATCTACTTTGAACTTAGAAATATCTCACACCTAAAATCCTTTCTCTCTCGTGATTCCTTGAAGACGCTGGTATCATCCCTG
>JASKDV010195652.1:0-11245 GCA_032466395.1 Aegires albopunctatus
AATGTACTATAATATGTATGTTATTAATGTCGAGTTTTATTTAAGCGCCTTGAGACCTAGGTAAAAGGCACTATACAAATGTACTGTTATTATTGTTATTATTATTAAACCTCATAGCAAGTGACCATGTTTGCCGTGTCAATTCAAAACTAGATCACACAGCGTAACAATGGATTGTCATGGACAAGTGAGGCGAGCTTCCCTTCTCGCTATATTTAGGTTCTCTGTTCATACTCAGACAATAATATATGAATCATTATGAATTATAATCTTCATCACGCTTAGAAATAAAATTCTAACTGAAACAAAGAAATGACATAGACATACAATCATGAAATGAAACTAAATTAATCTATTTTGTAATTACATTTTACTTACTTTCAAAGCTATTTCAACATTCAAAATAGATCCTAATGTGCTTCTTTTAAATTAAAGTTAAAATCATAATGTGTACACACAGGTTATTTTTGAGTAAATATTTTGAAGATTATTATTATTATTATATATATATATATATATATATATATATATTGATATTATTAAAGAAGAAATGACAAGTTATGTCTTATTAAAAAATGCAGGCTATGGAAGTCTTGTTTTAGCTTGTAAAGAATTATCATTTTTCTTCCTGAAATGTACTGATTACTGATTCAAAATCCTTTGCTTTTTCATATTGCTTTTAATGGAAAAAACATAAAAATAACACTTGTTGGAAAAGAAACTATTGATTTATTTACAATGGGCTTTTATTTAAGAAAGAAGGTAGTGAAGGCAGTTTTCTGTCATGAACAGTTATAAGAGCTTATGGACTAGAGAAACAAAATGAAAACAAGTCTATATTAAATCAAATAAGTTAAATCAATAATTTGCTGCTGGTAAAGTAACTTCTAATATTAAGCGACATTTTCCAGTTACCCAACTGATACAGTAATAAGCAGATTCCACTGTATGCAATACCTATTAATTTTGTGAAAAATTAAAGTTATTACAACTTGCACTTACATGAAAATATTTGACTTATATCTTTAAAATAAAAGTTGCAATATATATTTGCTAGATTTGATGCACTGTCAGCAATTCTCAATATGACTGAATTAGTTTATTTTAAGAAGTCAGTAGAAGAACACATAAAACTCTAAACAATTATAGCAAATTGAAAGCTACTACCACTGACAATAGCTAAAGCAAAAGATATGAAAATTGATGACAAGGTGAGGGGTTTCTTAGCTAAAAGTTCAAATAATCTACTCACAACATTCGCAAAACGAAATTAAAACAATCAGCATTTCTAAAATCATATTATGTTGCAAAAAGCTAGGAAACTTAAACAATTTCAAAGTTGTCAATTTCAGCACACAATTTAGAAATATCTATGAATGTGGAATTAACATCATTCAAATAAGTTACTTAATTCCTGCTGGAGGATATTTACATAAATTTGGAACTCTTACAGTTACAACAATTGCCATCACAAAGAAAAGCATGAGGAAATAGTCAAGAGGAATACAGGGAGGGGGATACCATGAGAAGAAGCCAGAAGGGAAAAGAAGAGAAACAGAAGGGGCAGGAGGTGAAAGAGGGAGGAAAGGGGTTTATCAGCGCTGTACACTATCCCCCTATCCGGCTTAGAACACCATGACAATGTGTAATAGAAAGAAAAAGAGAATCTAAGCCGGATAGGGGGATAGTGTACAGAAGAAGAGAAGGAAATCACTCCATTGTCGTTAATTTCCTGACAAAGAATTTATGGCAAGGTGTAAGCAGCTCGTAAATATATATCACATTATTAACTCTCTCGCTTCCGTGGGTTTTTCCAAATTTTCCCTTAAAATTAAAGAGTTGTCCTAAACATACTCTCTAAAGAAACCATTATTTTCATCAAGCGATGCTGGCTAATATCCCTTTAGACAGACGTGAGAGAGTTAACAATGTTGAAAACATATTTGATCTCATTATTAAACTGAATAAGAACTGTTCTAAATTTTAGTAATTTTAATACTATGCATATGTATTTTGCGCGTCCCCCCCTGAGAGAGCCTGCGGTGGCTATTCTACTCTGCTTTCAGATCCTTATAGAAAAGTAAAATAAAATGTCACAAAAGCACAGCATAAATCTACTGAGAAAATGATATAATAAAAGGATAAATGCACAGAAACCTACAGAACAACTAAAAAAATACCATGACACATCATAAAATTGGCTATGTACAATCAGCATTGCCAAGAAATGAATAAGATATTAAAACCAAGCTTTCTTTCAATGTTAAGCCTGCATTAAAAATCATAATTAGCTGAGTGATTAACAAGGAATAAATTGTCTAATATTAAAAGCGTAAGGTAAAGAACTAGCGTTGATTGGTTTCGCAGCAAATCATAAATAAAAGATTACATGGCAGGGAGGAAAAAAACAAGGTGGGGCAAATGACTGTTACATGATTTGGTTTTGATAAAATAATGGTTTTAAGCAAAATTTGAATGAAATCTTTAAAAACAGAAAGGGGTAGGGAGGAATAACAAGGTGTTACTTTCACCTTGGACTAGTGTTATGAAGGGAGTTAATTGTGTTTGAACGTCTAGAGTGGACTTGACGTTGCCGTGCTAGGAAAGACTGTCCCATTGAACTGGTAGCTAGCCGCTCTTCAGCTGCTTGACGGTGTAGCTGCATTCCCTGAAATGAACAAGATTAAAAAACAAAGTTCCTTTGTCAGTTTTTTTAAAAACCTTTTTATCCTTCTGACAAAATCGTTTAAATAGAAAATAAATCTTCCATTACGGAAAGCTGGACACATAAGGTAAGAAAAAAGTAAATAGTCTTTGTATTAGTTTAAGTAAAAAACAGATATTTTAAACAAAAAGAATTCTGATAATACCAATAACTATGATAATACTGATGATGTTACTGCCACTGCCTCTACCAATACCTCCTCCTCATACCACCACCACTACTGCTACAATCACCGTTGCCACCACTACTACTACTTCTAATAATACTATATTGAATTTATTTGGTGTTATTCAAATTTCATGTCTTCCCCCTGCCATAACTGCTTGGGGAAGAACTATAAATAATTGTCATATTTCATCAACTTACCAAATTATACCATGCTGTCACGATCAAACGCTCCTCTTGATCTCGCATAGATTTTGTTTTCTCTTGATCTTTCTGTAAAAAGAAGCCAAACATTTTTTTGAAGGGTACTATTATTTTTTTCATTGAAATACAAACAAACCACAAAATTTTTCTCAAACCTGTTTGTAAAACATATCAATTATTCACTTCTAAGTAGTAAGACTGAAGTATGGTACTGATTACAAAAAATGCTTAATATTAAAATCAGCATTATCATTCTCTGAAATTATATCACATCTTGAAGTAAGCATCATGTCACCATGTGACATCAATTCAATGAAAATATTTAAGCAGTGTGACTTACCTCTAAAAAATTGATGTATTTGTCTTTTTCTTGCAACTGATTTTTTAAAAATACCTCGGTAGAGGAATCAGCATTGTGTCTTGGATCCAAACTTTTGATAACCTGAAGAAGTGATTGCAAGAAATCATTAAACACACATAAACTACAAAAAGTAAATCAAAATAAAGCAGTTAGAGAAACTTACAAAACAGTTTATTCCAATTAAATCATGGAGTGGAATTGATAAATTGCTAACTAAACTTCTTTCATAATATGTTCTTTTTTGTTGGACACTCTTTGGTGAAATTAAGTGAAGTGAATATTCTTTAGCAATGATTGAAAAAACACACCTGCTTTGCTTTCTCCAGATATTTTCTGTATTTTTCCTCCATCAAACGAATCTCTTCATCTTTCTTTGCTAGTAGATCATTCACCTCAGACAATCGTTCAGAGCTGACAGAAACCTTTGCTTCCAGATCAACTATGTGCTGCTGCTTTTGCTGAACTTGCAACTCTTTCTCTTCCAGTTTCTGTTTGGTCTCTGACAGCTTGGTCCTCATGGACACAACCTCTGAGTTACTTGCAACAGATGCAGATCTTTGGTTCTCCTGCAGGTCCTCTAATTCTGCCCTCACCTCCATCAGCCGCTGGTTTAGAAGCCTGTGTTCAGATATAAGATCTTGTCTTCTTTAATTGCCACAAAGGTAAAATAAATATCAAAACTTTAAAGTTGTGCTAGCAGCTTACTTTTACCTTGTGAAACGACTCATTTAACAGAGACTGGTAAAAAATAAAATGATAATGATAAAACATTTAAAAACAAAATTTTTAAAACCCAACAAAACATAGGGGTTTTAGGAAAAAGAAAGATAAAAGAAAAGATTTTTTCATATTATTTATCGTACTCCAATCCTTTGCTTTTAAATTCTTCAAGGGGTGACTCAAAAATGTTAATAAAAAAGGTCCTTCAGAGAAATTTCTATAAAAAAATCTCCAATTTAAAATCACCTTAAGTATAAGAATGTGTCATTACTGTTTAATTTAAGAATACTTTCATTCACAAGGTAAAAGTAAGATGTGATGCTTTTGTTTTCAAACAAATTATTATAATATATATAGGATATAGGTCGGACCTAATTGTGTGCCTTGCATGGCAAATTTGATTAATGAATGAATCCTCTGGGAAGATGAATGTCACGAGCTTCCATGGCCAATTTCGAGGCAAAGTGTGCGCCTTGGTATATAGCGCTTATATTTCTATCTTTAAATGATCAGATTTTTGTTAACATGGATGTAAGGAGTGCCAAGAAAATGAGTAGATCTTACTTTTGTTATACATTGGTGACATAATATATTATTGGAATACGTTATTTGGACCAAACGTATTGGAATTGGTGCAATCAATTATCATTTACCATTTAATTTGTATAAGCAATAAACAGAGGAATTGTAAATTTTGAAATTAGCACAATTGAAACAAATGATTATAATGATGTCTTCAAATACCTAACTAGTGTATATGTATTGATTATCTTTCATATCAATTCATTCAAATGCCTCCAACTGTTAGTGTCTTGCATCAACACAATGGATGGAATATAATAATCTTCACTATTCACTGACCTGACTTCTGTCTCTAATTCATTCCTCTTTGCATTTGCTTCATCAAGTTGTTCTTGGGAGGCAGTAATCCTGCTTTCATCACTTACTGATGATTCCATCTTCAGTTTCTTGTTTTCATGTTCAAGGCGCAATAATCTTTCCCTTTACAAAACAATAGAATTGACTTGTAGCAAACTTAAGGCAATACAAGAGAAAATGCCAAATCAGATCTTTATACAAGACTAGAAAAATACATAAAATTGAAAAGAAAAATAATAATAAATAAAATCACGTCTGATTTGGCTTTGAAACTAGAAAGAGATATGTGGGCCAGATTAAATGGACAAAACTATGCATTGAAAATACATTTAACTTCAAAATGAAACAATTGCTTTAAATTTGAGCATTTAACACTTGATTTTTATCTGTGGTAAAGGTAGCGAAACAGGTCTGAGTAATGAAGAAGTTGTATTACATATGATATCAGACATCAAATTATTGTGAATTTACACACAAAAAATGTGTTCATTTTTTCACTTACTAATTTTCAAAATCAGTTGTGACAGAAAATAATCATGATAATATTAATTGTAATTAATTTTTCTATTAATTGAGGTAAAATTAAACTACTTAAACGAATAAAAAAGACTCAATGATATTGAAATGGTAGGTAAAGCTTATATTTACTTTATCTGTGGTGGAAGAGACATCATGTCAACATTGTCCATTGGAGCAGGGCTCATTCCCTCTAATTCGCCAGCAATTCCTAAACCAGTACTTTGAAATTTAGAGCACTCAAGTTCCTCATTCATTTCCCGCAGAGAATCTCGTTCTGACTGAATCCGCTGGAAAAACACATTACAAAGCAAATTCATATATCGATCATTGTGGATAAGTAACTTTAAAATAAATCTCTTAATGTTTAGCCCTAGACCGAGGCTTAGAAATAGTATTACTTTCTAGATGGAGAGAAAAGCTGAAGTCAGGATTCTGTGTTCATTCAACTTTTGTAACTTTATTTAGCCATTCCTTTTGCCAATTCCTAACCAGTAGTAAAGCAAATCAGGTTAGCTTTGGAGGTAAGATTAAAAGAAGTGATTGTGATGGAAAAGATGCAAATCTACCATTAGAAATAATAATCATTGAAGCAAAGGTACAAAACAAATAAAACTTAGAGCACTCAAGTTCCTCGTTCACTTCTCCTATAGAATATTTCTGTGGAAAAAAATTGCTGAACAAACAATACCTGTATATCAATCATTGTGATCAAGTAATTATAAAATAAATCTTAAGAATGTTTAGCTCTGGAACGAAACCAAGATTATTTATTTTACTACTTTCTAGACATCTAAATCACATAATTCCTTAAATCAAAATATTTTGCTACATCTTTTCTCATTTGTCTCTAGCAGGCTTTCAAAATATATCTACAAAAGAAGAAAAGCACATGGAAACATGAAAAGGCTAAAAAAGGTTATTGCATTCCCCTCAGAGATGATTTTTACCCAAGAACATTTCTTTTACTTACATCCTTTTCCCTTTGAAGTATTGCAAATTTGTCCTGCACTCTTTTGTATTCAAACTCAGCCTTATCAGCTCGCTTTGTTTCTTCTGTCACTTTATTTTGGTTCTCTAAAGTCTGGCGCTTATATGACTCTAGCTGTTGTTTCAATGAAGCCACCCTCTTCAGTTCCTGTTGATGAATAAATGTACTCTAAGGTTAGTAATTTATTATCACTCATCACAAGGTAAATTAATTTCTTTTTAAGAAAGAACAACAACAATAATAATAATAATAATGTTAATAATAATAATAATAATAATAATAATGATAATAATAATAATCATAATTTTAATAATCATAATAATAGTAACAAAAGAAAAAAATACAATACCAGGGCTATCGAATTTTATTTAATATTCTTAGAAATAAATTGCTACCTCTTCCATTTCAATCTGTTGCTGCATGTATTTTGTATTCTTTTCCTCTAACAACTTCATTTGGCCTTGTAGATCACTTAATTCCTCTGAAAAATAAACATAGTGAGGAATGAACAAACAACCTACCAACACTATTTCAAGGACTTAAGTTTATATGGATACCAATTTGAATAGATTTTTTTCAAAAAAGCTTAGTAGATTTACTTAATATGGGTAGAAAGATTAATTAGAAAATATGCAATAATATAAAAGGTTTGAAAAAAGAAACACACAACTCAAAAAGAAAATTCAAACTTAGGGAAAAAACTGAAAGGTAATGCAATACATGACTTACCTAATCTTTTCTTGTAAGATTCTATCGTTGACTCATATTTCACCTTTAAAAAGATAAGACATATCATTTTATGAATTGCAATAAAAATTGGATTCAGTATTACAATATATCATGGATTCAGAGTAAAAGAAATTGAACTCCCTTGCTAAATAAGGTTCATATATTACTTTCTATTTTTGTTAAAACACACTACAAAAGTAATGCTATTACCCATCAAGTGATTTCTTAAACACATAATTTTATGTGGAAACCTTGAATACTGAAGTTGAATAAACTAAATTTTGCTTCATACAAATTTTGCAAAAGTATTTTTTTTTTCTCTTTGTCTTTGTTGCATTTGGACTGATATTTTGAATTATTATCAAGTCAAATCGTTAATTTGATGTCAAAAATGGGATTTCACGGAAATCAAAACTATAATTTCGAATCTGCGTCAAAGTTTATAACATCATCATCATAATAATAATAATAATAATAATAACAATAATAATAAGTTGACTTATAAAGCGCTTTACACCGAAGTCTCAAAGCGCTGTACAGAGATATATTTCACGCATACAATGACTTTAAACGACACACACACACACACGCAGGCACGCACACACCATAGGTAGTAGACACACATAGACGCATATATACATGCATGGATAGAGTTGTGACCAAATATATACAGAAAAATCTTGACACAAACAGTTAGGACAGATATTGAACAAACAAATAAGTTTTAAGTTGTCTCTTAAAAATGTCAATGTTTGTAGAAGATCTGACTGAGAGGGGAAGAGAATTCCAAACTGTGAGGCCTGCTTTGCTAAATGATGTATCACCTTAGCGTTTTAACTTTGTCCTTGGTACATGCAGCATGTTTTTGCCATTGGATCTAAGATAACGAACGGGGTCAAATGGAGTTGAAACCAATTCTTCAACGTAGGTAGGAGAGCATGAGTTCAAAGCATTTTAGGTGAGAACTGACAGTTTGTAGTCTAAGCGAGCCTTAACCGGGAGCCAATGAAGGGTGCGAAGCATGTCACTGGAAGGTGTTCTATCTGAGCTGCAAAGTCCCAGAACCAGTCTTGCCGCCTGATTTTGGACTCTCTGCAGTTTATTGATGGTACAGTCAGGGAGGCCGAAAAGCAAAGAGTTACAATAGCCATGCGGTATAGAACAATTGCACAGACGATAGTTCTTAGCATGTCTTGGCTAAGATATTGTTTAATCCTAGACAGCCTATACAGATCAAGATTGATGGCTTGAAAGTCACCATTCAATTTTTGTGTATTAAAGTTATTTCAATTTCTTTCATTTTTATTCAGATCTTCACATAATGTTGATTGTCTTTATTCTATTTATTTTGTATATAAACACAACAATGAAGGGTTTATCCATAAACGTAAAAAAATAAATAAATTGAAAACACACATAAAATCTGGATTATAGATTATAATATATATAGAGTTAGATTATATAGATCTAAAAATCTAGATTATAAGTCAACTTAATGACTCTAATTGTGACAAATGCATCAAATGCTATCCCTATTGGCTTCAATTGATCATATGGCACCTTGATCAAGTCAATTGTGATACGAACAGAAAAGGTTAAGCACCAACAGCAATAATAATTACTTTAATTACATAACTTTTGACTACTGACGTGTAAAAAACAACATCAAACAAAATGTGCCACCAGCTTTACAATTTCCTGTGATATGATGACTACTTATGGGGTAGTGTGAACTGACTTTTCCCTCTAAATGAAGAATATAATCTATGTAAAGGCAGATGATAGTTTAACATTACTAAGTCAAATATCTTGCCATCACTTGCTTACTTTGAAGAATTTAAAAGGAAGAAATATAAATCAATAAATTTACTTGTGGCCCTTAAGAAGTCGAAGCAATTCCCATGTCCTACATTTCCACAGTCCTATTGTCCCATCTTCACTAGCAGACAACATGTGTCCTCCTTTGAAAAATCTTATGCTGTTTACAGACCCTGTAAAATAGAGAGTGCATACAAATAAGTTAAAATAAGATGATACATGTAAATAAATATTCTCTTTAACTACAGTTATTGAGATTCAGTCTAACACTGATAAATCAAATGTCTAAACTATGGGTGGGCAAAGGAATTCATATGGCCTGCCAAATATTAGCAATTTGAATTTGAAAGAGAAAGTTACCAAGCAATGCCAAATATTGCTGAAGTGCAATTAACCTGCAAAAGATGTGATGCTACCCAGCTTGTGAACAGTATGTAATTAAATCCATTTGCATGTATGAAACTAAATAGAAACTGAACTTTTTGCAAAGCAACTTAAAAAAGCAAAATTTTGTTCATTTTTCTCTGATAAAAACAAGACCTGTAATGAAAGCACTATCAGACAAGAACAGTTTCAAGTTCAAGATGGCGCTATAAGAGAAATTTATCAGAAAATTAGCTGATTTCAAGGAAACATAAGGCTAGTTTGATCTGTTCAGCTCACCATTCACCAGTGGCATTGAAACAGCTAATGAAGAACAGCAGGTGACAATGGACTGTGTTGGTTTAACAGCGGTAGACTTTACTTTCATGAAACTAAAGAGGTAAATAAAACAAATTCACACCAATGTCTCTCAAAAAATATTAGATATCTCAACAAATCATTGACCTTAAGAAAAACAACAAATCATGAAATCCTATATCTAATAAATATATGTTTAATGTGCTGATGATATTTATGCTTACCGTTATGTTCAAACAGACCACCAACTTCCTTTCTTTTCTTCAAACTATGAAGCCGAATCGAGTCATCTGTGCTGCTTGATGCTAAAACACCTGTAGTTGAGACAGATAGACATCTTATGGCACCTCGATGAGAATCATCTGTGAAGCTGCTCTGTAAAGTCAAAGTCTAAAAGACAAAAATTTAATGGTTATATACAGCTTTTATTAATAGAAATCAAAAAGAAATCAAGATAAGATTAATATTCCTTGATGTGCACTGACCTCTTGAGATGTTATTGGCAGTTACTTTCAGTTTTAAAGGCCACAATTTAGCCTCCTATGACTATAAATATGAAACAATGTCCCTTACTTTAGAGAAAAGCGTGAAGTTGGGAGAAAAGAAAGCTGAAAGGATTTGAAAAGAAACAAGTAATACTTTGAAACATACAAGATTCACCATGGCATTTTTATGATCAACATTTGGTGGTATATTTGAGCTTCAAAACCATGATAAGCAGCTAAGACTAAGAGGCCATTCCATGAAATGTTAAAAAGAAGAAGCAGACTGGTCTGGACATTCGCAAGAATTTCTACACCCAGAGAGTAGTTGGAACAGTTTGTGGCACTTTTTTGTTTATTACCCCAGGCTTCACCCACGTTAATTGGCGACTAGTGTTGGGCGTAAAGTGGGTTTGAAATTTGGATAACCAGTAACAAGCCAAGACTTAATTAAATGTAACTGGTTTTTTAATCTTCACACGGTTTGGATCCGTTTTTCAATTCTGTCATACGTTTATCATTAAAATCTGGGTGACACCAGGTCGAAACCGGGTCAAAGGACAAATGATTTAAATAACAAATGATTTTAAAGAACCAGTTAATAAAGTCTTTGCTTGTTACTAGTCATCCAAATTTGAAACCCGTTTTACGCCCAACACTATTCTCCCGTTAAGGTAGACCCCAGACAACTTATTATACAGATGTACAATTCACATTGGTTGACATCACAAAAGATGTCCCCGCCTCTCTTGTATTCCGCCATTTTGCATTGGCGGTGGTCGGGTGGTCTCTAGGGACGCTTGCCGTAATGAAAGCATTGTGATGGCTCGGTACCACTACTCATAGGGCTTACTTTAGCCACTCCTCATGTAATAGCTCTGACATTACAATTGTTTTAATGAAGGACAATTTCATAATTTGTAAGCCTGCAAACATTTGAAATAGGTAGATCTGCTGTGCTTTTAAAACTAAAG
>JASKDV010195663.1:0-11245 GCA_032466395.1 Aegires albopunctatus
ATTATTATTATTATTATTATTATTATTATTATTATTATTATTATTATTATTATTATTATTATTATCATTATTATAATACAGGTGACCGATCAGTTTTTCTTCCCACCATGGCGGAAGAGGACACGGAAGCTGTGATTAGACGTTCTATTCTTGGACATGCGCAGTTGGAAGATGTGGTAAGTATAGTGTTTGAGGAATTTTGGTTTTCTTCCCTCCAATTTTCTTACTATTTGTGAAAGACTCGCCCGGTCGGGTATAAATTATTAAGTAATTAGAGAACTGAAGTATGCAAGTTTAAGTTCGGATGAACAATCAATCATTGGTAGATTGGAGCTTGATCGATAGCTTTCTCCTTGAGAAAATTTTACGCCCGAATTAGGCATACAAATTATTTCTATGTGGCCCGTGCCCAAAAAAATGTATTCGCGCCAGACACGCTGCAAGACATGACGTACGTGTTCTGTCTTGCTATCGGTCAGGGTGCTATAAAGTCGTTGTAAAGCGTTATGTGAGCGATTGCGCTGTGAATATCAGCTCTATAATATAAATAACAATTGAAATTATGTAATATATTATTATAGGATGACCTATACCCTTTATTTCTATAATATAAGAGCGAGTTTTCAAAATGAATTTATTTGTATAAGTAACTGTTCGTTGAGATAACGTTGTTCAGGTCGAAAAATGTATTTGCGTCTAATGGGCTGAAAATCTTGTCTCTTGTTTCTTGACCAAACCCATGATCGGTCGTCTGTATCTTTTTATCTACATCTGTTACTCAATACTGAGCAAATGTTGTTCCGGATAGGAGGAGAGCGCAAACAAAATATTGTCAGATTTTACAGCAAGAGCAGATTTCTGTAGTGTTTCTGATGAAATGACTTTTTCGGGGAGTTGATTCCAATATCTGAAGGAATGATAACTGGTGGAATAAAGGAATTTTTTTGAATGTCAAAGTTGACAATTTTGTATTGATTTTGAATGTGACGTCTTTGATTTTCGAGTGCTTAACGATAGTAAATTACCAGCAGGGATGGCCACCATTTCTTTAATGATCCAACATAGCAGAAGTAGGCGTTGGTCTCTTCTTCGTTGATGCAGTGACTGTGGGTTCCATTTTAGTTCTTTCCTCATATCAGTTACATTCTTGACAAATCGTGTTGCTCTGAATGTTCTCAAGTTGGTCAATACACTTTTGAAGGTATGGATCCAAAACGAGTGATGCATAGTCTAAAATGGGACGGACTAATGAAATCTAGGCTTGTTCTTTTAGGCTAGGCTATCACGGGGTTCTAAATGCCATCGTCATGATGAGACATCTTTTAATGAAACAAGATCGTGTCTGATGTATTCTGTGTTTTTTTTTTTTGGTGAAGGAAGAAATGTTCCATTGCAAATAGCATGAGCACGGATATCACTTTGGATATGAAAACTATATATATAGATCTATTCGGAAGCAGAATTAACTTGATATTTTTTAGATGCGTTTTTTTAACGCGTTCAGTGTATAATAGCAAGCAAAACTCTACAAAAAGATTTTTAATCATTATAATTGTCAAGTTGATTTTGTTTTCAGGTAAATCAGAGCGAGCTTTACTTGTACATTTACTCATTTTAATAATATAAACTTATATCATTGGAGAGATCCGTATCCGGAATTTTTTTCTACAGATATTTTTAGTATGTCAGTAATGCTCTGACTCAAAATGTTTCGACACGATGTTTTCGTGCGAACGCGACATTATGCAGCTGCCATGCTCATCGACCCACCAATGCCATCGCTTTCATTTATTAAACAACGCAAATTTTTCTTTCTTGCTCCTTTACACAGAGAGCTCAATGTTTCGATAAGATAACGTTATTGATCTCGTTGAGACATTAGTCATTAGTTACCATAAATCTAGATTAAACTCTGCAGTCGTAGAAGTTACCCGAGATGATAATCAGGATCCATACATTGCGCGTGATTGGGCAGAAAAAGGGCTTTGCATTAAGAGTTACGCCCGTATACTGTCTTAGTAGGAAGAATAATTTCGAAAAAAATGTACAATGATGGATTTTTCTTGTAAAAATTGTAATGAAAACAACAGTTGTACTAAGACTTAGTGTAGGTAAGACAGGTAGCCCTTGAACCATGTAAAGCGCATGTTTAACTTTTCGCACACGCGCAGCGCTGTTGTAACGACCTGGGTCTCATTTATGCAACTGATTCGAGCGAAGCAAATAGTGTAAATATTCTTGCTTAAGGAAAATAAATGCATGTGGTCAAGGCGAGATTCGAACGCGGAGGTTCTCTTACATGGCTACAGATATCAAAGAACGCGCAAATGTCATAATATGGTTCATGGAATATCTGGGGGAAAATGCGGAAAATTCAACGACGATGACTCAAATGTTGACTCTTCTTCGTTCTTCCATTATTCCTCTTCCATTTTTTGTTTCTACTCCACTCCGATCTTCTGAGGGGAGCGGATAGCTCAGTGGTTAAGACGCTCGAATACCAAGCCAAATGTCCCTGGTTCAAACCCGTGCAGGCTTGAATTTGAAATCCTATTTTTTTTCGAGTTTTCTTCCACCTCATATCCTTAAGATGCTAGGATAAAGAGTGCCAAGTCCTAGTAGGTGCTATGAAAAAGAGTGCCAAGTCCTATAAAATCGGAAGCCCCATGTGTATAATATACGCATGTAGGAAAACCCTGATATCACCAAACCAAAGTAGCGGACATGGGTAAAATTCAACACAACACTTGTACAACAACAACAACAACCCAACTCATCCTAAGGAGTAATCACGAAAGGGAATGGGGAATTGGGGTGGGGGTGGAAGGGAGCAAGGGTAATGTAGGAAGGGAATGGGGAATTGGGGTGGGGGTGGAAGGGAGAGATATTCGATCAATCTTGTGGACCATTTGCCAAATCACATAGTGTGGCGAAAATGTATAACGATGTCAATGAGGAGGAAAACAGCCAACAAAAACATAAAACGCAATCGAACCAAATGAAATTAAAAAAAAAAAGAAAGAAAAAGAAAGAAAGCAAAAAAATAAATAAATTAATAGATAAAAAAAGCAAATACACTTAGAAAAAACCCCAAACAAACAAACATCAAATAAAAAATATAACACAAAAACAACGCCCAAGTATGCATCCATGAATACACACTCGAACCCGCCCACGAGTTCTTCTTGTTCTACGACAGCGCTCACATAGCTAACGAAAATAATATAATCCAGCACAGATATCTGTACCCTTAATGTTATTGGAAAAAAAGAAGAGGTCCAGACGGTGAGAACCATCCCTTTAACATCAGTTATAATGATTACAAAACGTATAATATATTATTTGAGGAAACTCAACATTTCCCCTTATTACAAGAAACAAACATAATATTGAAGCCAGACTTTTCATCTTTTTCTTATATTTAAATTAAAAAACGAAAACATCCCAGTAATAATCATATTTATCTAAATAGACGCGCTAATCACAAAACAAGAATCACCTGTAGTGTTCAGCCGTTTTCTTCGTTGTATTGACATAATATTATTATGGGCACATTAAAAAAAATGCAGCTCTTTCTCAACTTTCTGTGGAAATTCTGCAATGATAATCATTATACAAAGACATATTATTATGTGGCGTTGTGGTTGGTTGTTTAAGGTGGCAAGGTTGACATCAAAAGACATGGTTTGATTCCACAGTCGTGAAAGACCTTGTCCAGATGCTAGTAAACCGCTGATAAAAATGGCTGCTCGCCTCCCATGGAATTGAGACTGGGCGTCTTGAGTATAATAGCATGCCGGATAATTGTTGGTTTAAATTCCATGAGTCAGCCCTTGATGAGGAGATACGGACTTAATCCCATCTTCATCTTCATTTTAATCGTCTTTGAAGCAACTACAGAAAACGCACCTTATCTTGTACTGCAATTATCTAAAAAGAATTGAGAGATAAAGCCAGCGGAAGGGTTCTTTGTTGTCAAGGGAACAAACCCAAAGTTTTTTCGATCTTGTCAAGATTTTATTTTTGTGTGCTCAGCTGGAAAACAACAGTTCACAACGCTCTGTGATTATAGTTGAATTAAAAAAAAAATCTCTCACGAGAATCGGCCAAGAAACTGTCTTTATCCCTTAGTTTTTTTTTTCATAATTACCCAAGTTATATCTGCATACTTTTGAAGGATTTTGGATATTTGATTGAGACTGTAGATTTTCAAATAATTATGAAGGATAATAATGTGATTTGAAAATTGCATGGAATGATAAGAATCCATTATGCATATTTCAATTTCATCTGCCTATGCGTGAGAATATAACAACATATTGTATTTATTGTGTGTTGTTGTTTTATGTCCATTATAAGTTAGATGGCAATAAATTATATTTTGTTTATCAGTTTTTATTTTAGTGGTACGGTGGCCGAACAGTTAAGCCGTTGGACTCGTATGCGGAAAGTCACGGGATCGAAACTCATTGGAGACACACCGTGTTAAACTCTTGAGTAAACTTATTTACACAAATTACCTACGTTTGCGGCGTTGTTCTTACTGCTGACGTGCCGTGACGGTAAATACCAAATGACAAACCTCCGTTCTTGGATAAATAAGTGGAATTTAATTGATTAATTAATTTATGTATATCTTTTATTTATATAGTAATCAATCTACGTATATGATTACAGCACTGAGAGCAGTAGCGTCTTGTGGGGTAAGCTTAAACTAGGGCAAATTGAAAAGAGAAAAGATAAAGATGGGTTTATTGTCCAGATCGCCGCTCATTGCAGATTTTTCATCAATCATCTGAGATTATGTACGCATTACAGTTACAGTGCATCGTCAAAGAAAAACTAGATTTTTTCGCACAGAAATGTAAAAGAGAGAAAAATAGAAATGACGCAGTAGAGGCCATGCAAGTAGGTAGGCTTACAAGTAGGTAGGCCTACATTCAATTCAAAATTCTCGATCACAAACTCCGAACAGACCATAGCTACATCACTGGGTTAAATTTAGTCCAGAGCAGAGGTCGACTGGGAACCGGAAGAAGCCAATGAATGACCTTCTAACCTTTCTTGTGTCCCAACTCAAAGTCACAGATTGCAGCTAGGCTAGACGACCCTCACATATCGATAAACACCGACCTCGTCTTTTTAAAAAGAAGAGTAATGTTGTGTGTGATACATAGGTAGTGTGAGACTTAAGCCTTGTATGATGAAAAATTGGACGTCATAGTGTTGAAATTAACCCGTGATGTATTTATTTAGGTATGGAGTGGATGTTGTCCGAAGAATAAGATTAGCTTTTTTAATGAATTGTGTGGTGACGGGTGATGAATCATATTTTACAAATTTAAATCTAATTTAATAACCATTATCATTATTATGAATAATTATAATAATTTTGCACTATTATTTGGATATTTAAAAATCAAATAGCAATAAAGCACAGAAGAAATTTAAGGTGTGGCTGAAGCCCCAATGCCACGAGTCACTTGACACCATTGACTGAAAGGCGTAAACAAACAACAACCACCAACATCATTACGTCTCGATGTATTGTTTAAAAGCTGGTTATGACATTGTGATCAAGTATCATCACATTTGGCCTTGAAATCAATCGTAAGTTCACAGGTTTAATTTCCGGTAGGCTCATGCTGTTGATAAGTTCAAGGGAGAGCTTATTTACATGCGCTTTCCTCACCATACTCAGATGTCAAATGTTGGCAGCATGCTAGGAGAAGCGCTATTCATAAATATTCATCGCTGTGGATCGAGAAAGATATTGGAACGTGGTCTTGTTGGGACATACTAGTACATTTACATGCATCTGTAAAGCGCATTGAGCAAATGTAATGGGAACACTCTGTGTGAGAATGCTTTTTATGCGTATATTTATTTTCCGTTTGTATGCTTTGTCTGCAATGCAACATATTTTGCTCTTTCCCTTTACTTAATATTATTACCTATCATTCATTCAGATGGGAAATCTATGAAGCTTGTCTCATCTAAACGATGAGCTCATCCTAATTTATTGATAATATCAAAATTTAACGAAATTTTAAAAGATTTAGATTAAGTACAGGTTTTTTTAATTTATAAAACTGTTATCATGTAACTCAAATTTCCGTTTATAATGAAAAATCGATAAACAGATGATTTACCAAGTACAATTATGTAATGGTTTAACGTTATGCCCCTCTGCCAAAGTGATCACCTTCACATTGTCAAAAAAAAAAATAATAAAAAATACGGCTTGTCTTTTATGGTAACACATAAATATATAATAATAATAATAATAATAATAATAATAATAATAATAATAATAATAATAATAATAATAATAATTGATGTATCAGGCTTGTTTATTGAATGTATAGACTCCGCATGTATCACAGTGTCATTACATTTTGTAATTTTAACTAAATGCCTTTTTGCTGAATAAACAATTTTAAGTTTCTATTTATGATAAAAGTTTGACCCAATGTTTTTGCGAATATTACATTACAGAAACCTTTCAGTGAAGGAGACGTCCAGATAGAGGCCATTCAAGGAGCATTTTTAAACCAGGTGTTTAGAGTCAAGTCCACTGATGGTTCTAGAAGTTGCGTAGTCAAGGTGTTCAAGGGCCACTGTGTGGTAAAGTTTTTTACTTACACTGGAGCCAGACAGAGCTAGTCGTTCGTCACTCACCATTCATGACATCATTTACGTCATTCTATTTTCCTCTTATATAGTCAAACGTTTTATGTCACTATGACGAATTTCAAATGAAGGATGACTAGCTCTATTTGACACCAGCATTACTAGTGTGTAAATAATTCAGTCGGTGGTCCAATTTTATCGTCGTTCGTATAACAGATTGTAATATGATACCATCATTAACCAAAATATAAAGACAAAACAAAACACAAAACATCCACAAAAAAACCCCACAAAAATAACAAGCAAGCCACCTTTCCATTCCCCACCCTCCCTCGTCCAAAAAAACAACAAAAAAACAACAACCCGGAAACTTATCAATAATTGGTGGATATGTGGCTATTAGGTAAGCGAATGACAAAAGACATTTAACTTTGATCAATAACATTTTCATTCTTAAAAAACAATTTGAAAAGAAATAATGTACGATAAGGTTGCTACTGGAACAGCCACCACCATCATGGATTTCAATTGGTTAAAATTTCGTATTAAAAAAATACTCAAAGCCATTTTATTGATAATAGAAATGAGCTTGAAGCTTTGCAATGTCTACCACGGTATTAATAAAGCAAGAAAAAATATGAAAGAAAGGTAGTTGTCTTGACCCCCACTTCATATCCCAAACGCTAAATTTGACTTTTAGACCCCAACGTTCTTGTATTTAGTATGCCCATAACTCTCATCGACCCCCTACTTCTCATCTCATTTAGGCTAAATCCAGGCAAATAATGATACTCTTTTGATACCAAGACTAAACACAACTAAAACCAAATATTTCAGGGTTGACGACAAAGAAATTGAAAATGCCAAAAACGTCACATGTTTGGGAAACATCATAGACGAAAGAGGTGGATCTGATGCCGATATATTAAGATTGTGACGGACAAAAGCCCGACAGACAATTTCCATGCTTAGAAACACATGGGTGAATAAATACATTCATCAACACCGGAATAAAACTGAGAATTTTCATTAGCAACGTCAAATCTGTCCTTTTGTGCGGCTCAGAAACTTCGCGGAAAATCCAGGGCACAAACTACATATTCTCATCAATTTCTGTCTTAAAAGATCCCTAAAGTTCATTGGACAGACAAAATAAGAAATTTTGAAAAAGTGCCAAAGAACAATTGATTACAGAAATTATAAAAAGAAGAAAATGGAAATGGATAGTCCACCTCCCGAGGAAAGACAATAAGAAAACAATATTTGGAATGGAATCCAGAGGGAAACAGAAAGAGTGGACACCAACAAAGAACTTTAGAACTAGAAACATGACAAGGACTTGGGATGAGATCAAGAAAAAGTATAGTTTTTGTTTGTATATGACGTCATGTTGAAATGATAGATGGGCCTTATAATCACTTTGTTTTGAGTGTCAAGCAGCCAAAGGCCATCATGTGTCTCAAAATAAGTTTTCTCCAGGGACTCCTGTCAAGGTGAAATATCTCACTTGATACCGTATGATTATTATCGTCTGGTGCTAACTCCCACAAGTATAGCCTGGCAGTCGCTATTGATAGATAGGATACTATCCGGGTGAGATTTACGATATGGTCCGTGCCAGCATCATTAACTGATCGGCAGATTTTACATAATTGTTTTCTCTTCTCATCACTATCCTCCTCTTGGTAAATAATCTCCCTTCCTCACCCTCCTACTTCCCAGTTTTTAGATAAAATGCCACTAAGTGATAGTTTACCAATGTTTTCTTTATGCTTTCTTTACCTTCGCCGGATCTGAAAGATCTCCAACTACCCGTTCAATGCTGGGTCAACATGGAAGCATGAGGCAAATATGTCGGGACTGGTGAGGATTGGGGGCGGGAATGAGGGGGTAGGGGGTGGGGGTGGGGTTGAACAGGGGCTTTACTATTTGGTAGCCCAACGCTCTAATAACTGAGCTTCCTGTCAGCAAAGTGAAAGATGCTTTTGGCCGATGGTTCAATAATTTAGATCACACGCTATCCCAGTATTCGAGCCATTTACTTGGTTAAATTGATAAATTGATCTCACCAGGTGGAAGCTAATGATTTGGCTCAGAGAAGGGGAGGAAGAAGTCTTATAAATTGTAATCCAACTTGATTGCATTCTCTGTGACGTCATTTGATCTTGCTACATTTCCTTTTAGAATACATGGACAGATCTAGCTGATGTTTAATTTTCACTCTCGAGAGTAAATGCCTTAATGTGATCATTTCACAGCGATTTACGACAGAGCCATGCTTTCCCTTAACAAAACTAGACAGTCTTAGGTTCTTAATGTTTGTACAATACATTTTGCTGGCCATAATTCCTAAGACCTAAATCCAGCCCGTTCCATTTCAAAGTCATCAACCAGCTAAAAAGTTCGCATTGGGTACCTAATGACAGCTATATACAGCTATATAATAAATTTTAGATAATTGTTAGTATCCGTTTGGAGATAGAATGCGATTCTCTTCATTCACCTGACAGCAAAATCTATACCCATTTTTCGTATTTTCTGATGTGCCTCGGCAATGTTTGGCGGCACACTTCAAATAACCTAGTGATACACCAGAGTGCCATGGCACACCGGTTGAGAATCAATGCTACAGTGCATGATCGACTTCTTTTAATACCTGCGCTTTCATGTAAATGTATTATACGATTAACGCCTGTCATGCTTTAGATATCTTTACTTTTACTGATAATTTGTGAGTATATTATTGATGTAATATTATCGGTGTGATTTATTTCTTGTTGTCGGTGACGTCACTCGTAGAAGTTTCAAAGTTAGAATTATAGGTATTTGAGAGAGAAAGAGAGAGAGAGAGAGAAAGAGAGAGAGAGAGAGGGAGAGAGAGAGAGTGCAATGCTTTGTTTTCTACAATTAGTGTGTTGATGGCCACTTTGGCAATACTAATTAAATAGGATGGGTTGATCGCTTGTTATCTGGGCACGATCTAGCTATACATTGCATCTCTTTGGGGAAGTCTCCTACTTTAATCAGGCAAATATTACGATGGGCAGCTTATTTTTGAGCTAAGAGGAAGCGGTATTCTCCTCGAGGAGTTGAAAGAATGATTTTGAGTGAGAAAGTTTGGTTGCTAGATAATAGCTGCATGGAAGAGTTGTCAAGATGCAAATTACCAATAACCATTACCTTATTCGCATAGCACTGTGGTCAATGGGTTAGCAAGGTCGGCCAGTCATTGAAAGGCCGCGACTTCGATTCCCACTAAAGCTTGGTTGAACGTTGAATCCTTGAGAAAGTCTCTTGACATGATGTGTTTTCTTCATACCTAACAAATGCATCGAAATATCTTTTACATGTGCGATGCGGAAAGCGCTGATAATCGCTACTCTGTTTGTTACACGCTCTCTATGGAGCTATTCATAATAAGGTACTCGTACTTAGGTACTTGGTGAAATGATCTGCCCGTGAAGCGGGTGAGGGAATCATAATTGCTGTATCTGCAGCTCAGCGGAGATATGGGCTAAAGCCCCACCTTTTTATTTATCCTGCAATTTATTAGTATCAACCAGCCAATGAAGCCACCAAAACAATTCCGCAGACGTGCATTCACTCGTGGCGATCGATTGTTATTAATAGCAAGACACCATGAGCTCAAGGTACAACCTACCAGCGGCAGTTCTGCATCATGTTATTTAAAAAATAGGATTGACAAAGATATGAATCAATAATCATGAGATTCATGGTCGTTGGCTGGACTTGCGCCCTCCGTTTCTGAAAAGTTTAGCCTTGGTGGCGGTTGAGAATTGGGACAAAAAGGGGGGGGGGATTCAGAGAGAAACCCAGTGAACGAGAATTATTATACCGTTACCGTAAAGTAATCAAATTAAGAAAACGGACAGATAAAACATTACGATATTATAGCATTGACAATGGTTGATATTACAACTGATTACAACCATTGAAGTGCAAATAAGATTGACCTATGTACTTGCGCATTTCTTATCCCAAAAATTTAATAAAAAAAAATAAATAAAAAATAAATAAAAAAATAAAAACAACAACTTTGAAAGCAATAAATCCATTCTGGGTCATACACCCTTACTCCAATTGAATTGCTCTTTGCACTCAGAACTTTTGAACTTGTCTTTTTTCTGAAATACGAAAAACAACCCACAAAATAACAAATCAAAACCAAATTGCTGGAGCTCAATCCAATCTACTTCGCTTTAGTTAGTGAAACATTGGCAATTCAAGACTAAAATAAACAACAGCAATAATAATAACAACAACAATAATGAAAAATATACAACAGCCCCCTTTCCGTCAAAAAACAAACAAAAACAAACAAAACAACGAAGCAAAAATAACAATTACAAACTTATGAAACCAATGATTATCAAATTAACCGCTAAAATTCACAAAAATGGGCAGAAAAAACATTGATTACTTACTTATTTACTACTTCTTCTACTACTACTACTGCTACTACTACTACTACTATTACTACTACTACTAATACTACTATTAATACTACTACTACAACTACTTCTACTACTACTACTACTACTACTACTACTACTACTACTACTACTACTACTACTTCTACTACTACTACTAC
>JASKDV010195674.1:0-11245 GCA_032466395.1 Aegires albopunctatus
CTCTCTCTCTCGCTCTCGCTCTCTCTCTCTCTCTCTCTCTCTCTCTCTCTCTCTCTCTCTCTCTCTCTCTCTCTTTCTCTTTCCCCTTTTTTTTTTTTCAGTTGTCATTTTGATGGGATCTCAAAGTTTTATCACAAGGAAGCCTGAGTTAGCTATTAACTCATGATTAATGTATAATGCGAATTATATCTGTTTTTCCCTAAAAGATACTACTGTTAGTGTCTGGAACATTCTGTTGCCACACATATATCTATGCACCCTATTTGCTAGTTACTCATTTCTTCACCTTTAAGGTGAGAACTAGTGGAACGAGTAGAGTGATTTTTTTTCCTTGCGCATGGTAAAAACCAAAAGGTCAGGATCAGGCCACAATAATTTGATCTTAGTAACTCTTGGTCCTTTATATTGTTCAGTGTTGTAATGACATGGCCAGAGGTCCACCTCTAGAAAAAGGAGAGCTGGTGAAGGCTTTGAATATATTCTGAATTATTATAATGAATGAGTCGCATGAGAAAGATACCAGTATATCAAATAATAATACAATGTATCATATTAAATGCTGGCAATTACTTGTCAATGTCTACATGACTTTCTTTTTATAATATCATCTTAATTTAACTTCCTACTCATTCCATATGCTTATATCTTTACCATATCTTGTTTATCGCAATTTATTTCATTGAACAGAAAATAATAATTTCATTTTTCTCTAATTTCTCTCTAGATGAAGGGAAAGAAAACTTTGACCTTGACTCCACCTCCCAGAAGATTCCATTAATTCCAATCCTGGCGATTGTCTTCTCTTCTGTAGCATTTCTGATAGTTTTGGTCATGATTATTGTCAAATGTGCAGACTGCTACAACTCAGAAGTCAGCTCTGAAAATCACCCTGCCTGTGCTGATAAACAATACAAATGGGGAGGTGCAGTGGGTTATACAAGTGCTAATGCGGCAGATCCCAATTCTGGCTACCGCTCAGGGGAACTTGTTGAAATGAATAACCCTCAATCTCTGCCATATGCAATGATCCCCACCAATGTTCCTTCCAGTGCAGGATTTCAAGGTTATACCCCAGCTGGTCAGAGTGTTGACAATGACCCAATTGCTAATCGGGGCTCTATAAGGTCAGATTCAGGTTTTGGAGGTGCAAGGCATTATAATCCGGCAGAGCCACAAGAACCACCCCCAGCTTATCATGAAGCAGCCACCCATCAGAATTTCTAAGAAACTTGCTCGCTAAATTTCTAGCTTTGATTATGGTCATGTAATCAGATTTATTTTAGAATGTTTTACCCAATTTTTTCTCTAACCGCTATCTGTGATATACACATTGCAACCAAAATCTTTTGATGTTTATTTATTACATTCATTTGTTTGCATATATATATATATAGACTGACATCCTTATAATTTTGTATAATGGATAATTGCTGATGATTTTAAACACCTATCTGTTTGTATACAGCTTCATCTATATACTATATATGTAGGTATATATTATAATATATATATATATATATATATATATATATGACATGAGTAATATATTTCTTCTAGCTTATACTGCTGAAGATTTTGTATTTTATATACTTGAAAATTAAAATTGAAGCATATGTTATATTGAAGTGAAAATATATAACATTCTTGCCACCATTGAACATGTGAAATTTCTACAGTGCTCATGATTTCTAATATAGAATGTGTACATGTATTGATGTATAACGTTTTTCAAGATCAAGAAAATTACCAAGTTCTATAAATTATGAAGAAACATTTGGTGCTAAGCATCTTTTCAATACAGTTGAGAGGAAAATACAACATGAAGGCCTACCTTTATGCAAAAGAATATCTGATGGGTGACTTTGTTCAAGCTCATGTGTTGGTATGTATTGCAGTTAAGAGCATATTTGATGAAAGAAATTGATATATCTGCCTTTCCTTGTCAAACTTATTTGATTCAATTGAATTTAGCCTTTAGGTGAAATGTCACAAGAAACTTGACAAATACTACACGTTCAACAACAATTAGGAGTTGTTTGAAGTTGCTGTTAAAACACCTCTATACATTTTTATTATGAAAATAGAAATCTTAATGTAACATAATTTTTGTTGCTACGTATAATTCAATTCATAGGCAATGGCAAATCACAAAAGTTACACAAAGATAAACTAAAATAATATGATGTATGATTACTAAAATATATCTCAATATTATGCAAAGCATGTTTGTTGTCATGATAATATATATGCATCAGTAAATCGTAAACCTTTGTTTACATAAATTGATCTTCCACTAGTTTGACAAATGACCGTTTTACTTTAAATTTTGTTTCCAGCTGTTACAAATTAATACTGATTGCTTTTTTTTATGACAACTGATATCAGCTACTTACTTGACTTTTGACAATATTTAGATTGAATATTATGCCAAATTTTTACCCATGCTTTAAGTTTAAGAAAGTAGCTATTATTTATCTTTATATTTGTATTGTATATAACTTAAATGATAAATATGAAGAATCAAAGTTGACCCTCAGTACTTTTTAGTTTCAATTCCAGAAATATGATTTTATGCATGTTACTGTATGACAGCCTCAAAACTTATGCATTTTATTTGAATTCTCATTAAAGTAATTCAGTTATGACAGAGTGCCTTGCAATGTCTGAGAATGTTTACATAAATTTGAATTATATTATTCAAGTGATGTAGGCTACAGGTATGAAAGTTGACAAATTCCTGGTATTTGTGCAAATTTGCTGTTCATAAGTTCATGTCATTGTTAAAAAGTTATCATTGACAGCTTACTTTTGATGTACCAGTATTGTTTTTAAAACTCATTTAATGTACCACTTACACAGTACAGTAGAAACCTGTTAAACTGAAAACAGCTAAACTTAAAAAAGGCTAAATTGTAGAGAAATCGAAAGTGTCTCATTATTTTCAATTTATTATTGTTTGTTATGATACTCGAGATAAACGAAAGTGTTTGGGAATCTAATATGGCTAAACAAAAACCATTTTGACTTGACAGGTCCTCCATGGCCTGAAAGAAAGATATTTTAGCCTGCTTTCTACTACAATGTTAATGTTGGTCAATATAAGGGCCAAGCATGCTTCCACTGTTCTAGGCAAAAATTGATAGCAAGGTTGTAGGCCGTGAAGTACGACTGACTGTGTGAAACTCTCAAAGCAGTCTATGAAGCATTACCATGTGTAATATTGATTTAGTATTACTAGTATGATAAACCAATAGTTAATTATTGTTACCTTTGTTTAAAAATATCTACATTTTCATTCCTCACTTGAAATGTTATATTCCATAATCAATCCTTCAGTATCAGAATGATAATCATTTTTAAGAATCAGGGAGATTAAAATTTAGGTTATTTGATTACGCAGTTTTTTTTTCTTTTTTCTTAAGGCTTTTGATTTTGACCATTCATAGGATTAAGAATCTCAATCTGTCCATTGGTAGCCTTTAAACAAAGGAAACTGAAATGGTTTGGGTCACAATCACATTTCACTCAACATGACAGTCTCTGCAAAATGGTCCTGCAGGGAACTGTGGAAGGACAGAAAAGACGAGGTAGGCAATGGAAGATGTGGTTGGATAATATCAAAGATTGGACTGGCTTGATGATGCTGCCCCTACCACTACCACTTGAGCAAGCCAGAGACAGAAGAACAAGGAAAAGACCGTGATATTTGCTTCCCAGCTTAACTACCTTTAACGATTTTATATTCATGGAAGAGTGAGCAAGGTTTAAAGAATATAAACATTTTGTATTTCTAGCTCTTTATTCCGTCACTGGTATTGGTATCCAAGTTCATCATACATTATGTGTAGTAAAACCATGTGTGTATGAATAATTGTTGGTTTCAAAGTGAGCTTTGTTTTCATGTGCTTTCTTTCTCCAAATTATTTAACTAACAGTTGCTCTTTCTTATTTTTGGGAGATTGTGCACATTATATTCCTTTTCAGGAAAGTTTTCTTAATACATTTACAGTCAAACTTGATTCAGATGGTCACCCTTGGTTTCTGACAAAAGTGCCCCCCCCCCCCCCCTTTTGACAGGTTTTTATTGTATTGAAATTGAAATTAGAAAGACCTACTTTACAATTTTTTAAAAATCTTTTGATCATTTTAATGCCAAGGATTGTGACTGACTTAGTTTTACATGCATACAGTGAAACCCCTATTTATTGCCTGATCCTGTTCCAATGCAAATTTGGCTTTCCACTGCTATCATATTCCAGTTTTTTGGTGTTGTTGTTGTTGTTTTTGGTGGTGGTGGGGGAAGGATTGGGGAGGGGGGGGGCGCTTAGTTTATGGTTAATGTGATTTATTAACTTTTAAACAATACATTTGAACACATAACAAATATGAAAGTATTAAAGGATTTTCAACGTACACAAATATAGTTAGTTAAATGTGTCATTTTGACGATGACACATTTTCCTTTTTTAATCCCATGTGTAGTCATGACACTTGTGACACTAATGTCGTGACAAATGGCATGTATTGCATGGATGTGGTTAGGTACGGGGGAGGGCTTGACAGGAAGGGACATCAACTAGGCCTAGGCCGAACACAATTATCTCCACTAAGCACGTAATGCTATTGGCCATTGTAGTAAAGTAATCCTACCTAAATACATAGGGATCTGCCGTATTAAGGAAAGGTAAATCGAGGTTTCACTGTATTTTCATGTAGAGCATGAATTCCTTATATTATTATTATTATTAATAATTAATGTATATATCCTAATATAAACTTATCTGTTCTTGTTTTTCTTTATAAAGATCTGAATCAGAATACAATGGTTGTCAATAATAATGCTTGATTATTCAAAGGTGAATTGTGAAATATGGTTGTGCATCCTTTGGTTAAAAAAGGACTCCCTGAGTGTTGTGTAATAAGAAGATTTAAAACGAATTGACATATTTAAATTTAGCTACCATAATTTTTTATGATTAATCTTCAACACCTTGATGGAGATTGAAGTAAGGTTAGAAAAGTTTATGGAGCCTTCTTTATCATTATAATGAAACACTTCACTAAAAGCATTTCCATAGCTACTGGGTTTATAAAAATGTTGTGTTATTTTGCATGTAAATACTTCCTATTATTTTCTCCTTTTTATTAATAGTAGTGTGACTGATATACTATGCTCCTCGAGGTTATTGTTCAGGATTATTTGCTGTGTATTTTCATTTGTAACACAATGAAAAATAAACTTTATAATAATTCATATTAATGTCTGAGTTTTTTTTGTTAGTTCCATACTTCATCTTCATCTGACAATATTAAAATTAATATGGTACAGTGCAGCCCCATATTAAACATCTTGCATATATATGTGTTGACATCATTTCAAGTTCAAAGTCCTATTTCTATCCTTATAAAATATCATTAAAGTATAAAAGAACCCCATGTATAATAAACTTGACGAAGACCCCTAAACCTTTTATCAACATTCCTATTGTGTCGTGAAGGCAATGATAAGCAAATAAACAACAAAATACTTGCCAATAGCCAAGAAATCGTTTACAACAGTCACAACAAATGGAAACCCATGCTTTTCTTAGTGATATCCATCCACTAGACCTGTGTAAGCCAATGAAATCGCATGCTCTTGACCTTGACTCTTAACACTAACACGATCCAATTAACTTTTAATTAAGGCCAAAATAGATTGGTGGGTTGGTAGTGTCCTTTCCCCTTTTTTTTTAATTATCTAATTTTTTATCTCATAATTGTGATATATCGACATATATTATTAGAGACTGTACCACCGATGTCGATACTCGCAAGTTGCAATGTTAGCTATACCATTTTATTATTTTTTTTTAATAGAGTCATTTGGATATTGCATGTTATCAATGTTAGGTTGTTAGTTGAGTATTGTTTTTTTTTGTCTGAGAGTTTCATTTTGATAACCTTTCTCATTTTGATAACTTACTATGAATTTGAAACCTTGAATTTATTTTATGTGGCGGCATTGAGGACCGGAGATGGAAATTTGGGCAGGCGATCAAAAGGTGCCAAGTTCAACACCTGGTACTGGTAAGTAGTGTAGTACTAGTAGTAGGGCATGATGGAGAGGGCTCTTTATGCCTATTTTCCTCACATCACTCAGGTGTAAAATAAGTCTGGCTAGGTGAATTTAGATCTAGCCCTTCATTATGACTTGGGACAAAGGGGTTTTACATAAATAATAATTAAAAACATAAAGGGTATGAGATAAACCCAGAGAGACACAGACAAGATGTACTTACAAGGGAAAGAAATGAAAAAAATCCAATGATGCAGAGGGGAATGAACCCACAACCTTTGACGATGGCACCAAATTGCCTCGCCCAAGTAGGGGAAACCAATCAACTACAGAGTCTCGAAAAAAAGTATTGATAGTTGGAGTTTTAGATTCTCAGTGGATTCAGTCCAAGCTGGGGGTCTCAATAATGTCTTCAGCCAGGTTTTACTATTATTATACCCTATCCTAAGTGCAAACTGGAGTGACAGCAAACTTACAAACAACATGTTTTATGACAAAGGAATTTTAAAAGAAAGCCTTACTATTATTGTTGTTTACTCAAATTAATAAAATACAATAAAATGATAACGATAAATGCAACTTATTGAGAAGACATGTTGTATCAAGATCTCTTATTTATTATACATTATAATACAGTGAAAATGTAATATATGTACATGGCAAAATAACTTTCAGTCAATAATGATATCATATTTTAACATTATTGTAATTATAAAAGGAAAAGGAGAGAAGCTCAAGTTCAAGTGAAGTAAAAAAAATATATAAATAATCTATTCATATTAAAGAGATTTCAAAAAAAAATTCTAATATCTTCGTTTCAAGTGTCTTTTCTTCATGTATATATTCTTTTCACAAATCTTCTAGTGCTTTACTTGCAGCAATCCAAGCTATCTAAATGTTCACATCAGTATCAGTAGAAAAGATAACAATTATATAGTGATCATATATGTAGAAACTTCTTCCTTCAACGCCATTAAACTAAACAAATAATTGCCACTGTTACTGTTAAGTGGGCAGATTAAAGGATTAAGAAAGGGGAAATTGGGATTCTACAACTCAAAGAAATGGAATTAAAAAGACAAAACCCATATCAAATTTTTTAACATGGGATATTTTTTTTGTAGGCTGATTGAGACAACTAGTACTAGAAAACTTGTCGTCATGGATTATTCATCCTGCCTAAAATAAGTAACTGTGTAATGTCTTTCAATTGATCAAATAATAACAATAACAATAACAGGAAATTCTTTTACACTTCGCTAATTCTTCAAATTTCAAACATATTATGATTGAGATTTACAATATCACTATTGGCAACAAAGCGCATTCTTCTTCCAATAAACTGACAAAACTCAACTGGGTTGAGTATTACTGTCAATAATACGTGAAAAAAGAAAAAAGAAAAAAATTTGAATTATTAGATATTACTCTTTTATGTTACAGACTAATTAGGGCTATTATATGTAGCTCTTACGTTTAAGATTATCAACTATTTCACTACTTCTAATATATTGTATTTGGATTTAATCTATTCCACAATCTGTCAGCGCTAGGAACAAAAGATTGTCTATGGCAATCATTTTTTTCAATCATTCATGCATTATCGATGCAATTATGTAGGCGATAAGGGCAGTTACTTGTCTGCTTGGCTTTAAAAGAGTTAATAACACATAATGTATCAAAACAGAATTGGAAAATATTATTATTAACATGAATTATCATGTGTGCAAAATATCCTTATAGCAATAGTAGTAGTAATCAAATTGTCAGTATAAAAATCAAAATAAACTACATTCATTCGACTCAAAGCCAATGCAAGCAGTTGGAAAATCTGTTACATGAAATTTGAAATCCATTTTTACCATAAATATATACATTATTGATGTTTGAATCAAGACAATAATTTACAAATGGCTGCCAAATTCATAAACTTTATTCTGTAGGGGCCCATATTTTCACATTATTTTTTTAATACCATCCCTCTGGTCATAGTCTCATGTCCAAGCAAACATCGGATGAAACTCCCAATATTGATGATGTATTATTTGCTAAGCTCCTCCATTTTTCATTGATCCTTCCATCAAAACAATTAAAATACAGCAATAAACAAAAACTCAAGAAACAATGCACCCATACAAACATCATGAATAATAGTGGCTTTTTGGGTTTTTTTGTTCTTTCATTACGTGTAGAGGTCATAAATTATTTAATTTTACATTAGGCACATTATTGAAACATATTCTTTGCGAATTTTGGCAAATGATGATCTCATAACCACCTCTGTTTAAACAATGTATCTTATCTTACAGTTTTTTGTTCAATTCAAAGTTAATCCTAAAAAGATAGCAATTCCTGCTTCACTCACGTCATTTTCATTATGATTGCTATTTTCAACATTAATTTTAAAGGTTTCTGGCACCTTAGTTGAGAAACATAGATTAGATTCCAGTAGATGGTTCTTGTCGATGGTTTAGGTTTATACATATATGACTGTGACGACATGGCATATCAAATTGTATTTCCTTTAGCTGGAGTACACAGATATTATAACTAAAATGAAGTACTAATTTCCACTAATGTAAGAATATGTTGATATCTATAACAAAAATTGAACTGAATTTTGAAATATTAAAGATATTTAAAAAACAAACAAACCGTAGTTAATTAAGCTTAAATTTATTATGACCAATAGTGAATAAGAGCAAGAGCAGCTTTTGTCAGAAATCAAATTCTCTAGATGCCCACAATAAATTAAATGCTTTATGTAATATCAATCTCCACTCCAATTAAAATCTATTAATAAATGTTTACTATAGAACTTAGCTAAAACTCTTACATCATTTTACTATCTCTCATAAATTCTTACATCCTGCTACTTTATATTTATAGTTCAAGTTTACTGTTTGCATATATCTAAGACAAATGATACTGCATTGATACTGATCATGATCATGGATGATTTAAATTCAAATTAATCAATTTTGAATATGGCACTTACACTCAGACTGAAAGAGTAACTCAGTAATACAATGCCTCTATATAAAATGGTTTCATGATTTTGCCTAAATTTTCTTCTGATACGATTGACCAATTAAAAAAGGGGTAACAAACAAAAGAGTGAGCAATAAGAAAATCTGTGACAAAAAAAACAACATTGCAACTGGACGAAGTTGAAGGCATCAACGACATCATTGATTCTATTAAATTGTTGCTGAGCGTACTGGTTAAGTTTGTGAGTTATATTATATCTGGAGATTCAGAGCTCTACAACCTCAAGGGTCAACTCAGCTCCCATGGAAAAAGTAAGATAATAGACTAATTAAAAGAACAAAAACTGAAATGAAGCTCTTCAAATAATAAATACAATACAATATAATATATATTGCTAAAGGTAACTAAATGGAAAGATGATTTACAGATTAAAACACAAAAAACTAAAAATGGCCATCAAGCCCCAAAACATGCATTGCAAAAACCACCTAGGATTTTCTAACGCCCTTCATTCACAAGTGACCCCAATAGAATCTATAAGTAAAGCAATTCACACAATTGGGGAATGCCCACCAGGCTTATGCATCCCTCCTTCGCATCAAAACAGACAGACAGAAGACAAGAGTACAGATGGGAGAAGAATCTCCCACTCGACCCTAAGTCTCGGTTGAGGACCCCATGCCCCGGGGAGTGTTAACCCTTGTTGAGCGAAGCTGTCGGGTATTATCAGACCGGATTGTGGATCTGAAATTTTTGCATATCATTATTATGAGATTTAGACCATCCAATCACGGCACTGGAATTGTCGGTACTAACATCTTTGAAGTGTAACGTCTGGACGGCGATTACGCTGGTCTCGTGAGGTCTGACAACTTGTCTTTACCATAAAAGTCACACCTTTGACGGCAGAGCTACTTTCTACACAAATTATTGTCAAACATGTTGCGTTGAATTTTTCTTATGTCTATATAACTTCTATAGAAAATAATAATGATAATCATCTAATTCCCACTAAAATTGGACGGAAAATAATGTTTTTGTGATAAGAAAAAAATTTAAGTAAATCGACAACAATTTTGTGATGTTTTTTATATTTCCATTATTTGTTGGTCGATTTTGTAGATTTTGGCATCATTTTACTGGTCTTGATGAGCTGAAACTAATGAACCTAGTTTGACTTATAAAAAAACAATGCATAGTTTTTTATTTTATTTTACGGTTAACTCTCTTGGATTTGTAATTTATTCAGTCATCGCATAACGTTGCATGGTTGTCCCTGGTTTTGAGCAAGGCAATTTGCAGACCTAATACCTAGCTAGCTGTTGTCTTTGACTAGAGAGAGACGGGCAAACGAATTAAGTGGAAATACGAAAACCATGCGTGGGGAAGACGTCATTCCACAGCTTTGAAGATACAAAATAGTCCAACTTGTGTTAAAGTTTTCACATGTCCATAGGACTTCCTTTGATAATGATAATGAAAACGGTCCAACTCCCGACAAAATCCAATGGAAAATAACATTTTTGTGATAAGAAAAAAAATTGAAATGTGGTGGCTCGGATTTCATGATAATTAGTTATTTCTTGACAAATTTTATAGATTTTGGTACCATCTTACCGTCTTGATGACCTGAAACTAATGAACTTATTTTCACTTTTGAAAAAGCAATTTAGCATTTCAGTACTCTTCGGCTTATAACCCGCCCCACAGTTGACACAGGTACCGGGTTATTAGCCGGAGTGGGTTATAAGGCATATATGCAAATGGAGGTAAAAGGGTATTTTTAAAAAAAATTACTTGGTTATGCCCCCTTTTCGCAGCATAAACTGACATGACCCTGTAGCCCTGTTTCATACACCTTCCTGTGTTAACAGGACTGTGTGGTTTGGGTTTGTTCTTGTGGTTTTATCTATACCAAATTTCTTTCCAATCTCTGTAAAATTCACTTTGTTACATCTCACATGCGATAAAATTTCATCTAAAATCTCTAACTACTTCTTCTTGTCCAAGTCTTTCCTGGATTTAGACATTTTTCTTGATTTTCTCTCCTTTCCCTATCTTAGTGCAATGAATGTCTTGTTAACATATGATGGATTGCTGACGCTGAGCACGATAAGTTGTTTAGAGAAAGTTTAAAACTCCTCCCCCTGACGATTTCAAAATCAATGATGATTGGCTACAAAAAACAACAACGTA
>JASKDV010195696.1:0-11244 GCA_032466395.1 Aegires albopunctatus
AAAGGCCGTTTGAGTTTGTGTCGGCTTGTTTGTTTATTTCATCAATTGGATCTGTGTCTGAGTCTGTTTTTCTACCCGTCATTTTCTGACGGATTTATTTATGGAAAGAAAGAAAAAGTTTTTTTTTTTTTTTTTAATTTAAAAAAAATTAAAAATGTCCCTCCGTACTATTCACCCTCTGTCCGTGCCTCCGTACTTTTGCTACCTGTCAGTATTAAGTACGGACGATCCGTACTGGTAGGCATCTCTGCACTCTTCACCAGACTCATAGTGCAGCCGGTGTCCACCATCACTCGACAAAGTCTCCCATCAACAGCCACCTCGATCAGCGGAAGCTGGTGTAGTCCTGTCACTCTCACAACAGATGTTCCTTTGGCCCCCGCACACATATTACCAGAATTACCACGAGTCTTCATATTGTTCTGATCCCCATTAGTGATATGACGAGACGAAACAGACTGTTTCCCCATGCCCATGGAAGCGCAATTTTGGGCTATATGGCCCCCTCCCCCACACTTATAGCAGATGATTGCCTTCCGCTCCCGACAATCCTTAACGTAATGTGGTCCATCGCACTTGAAACCCTTCAGCTCTTCTCTCCCACTCCCACCACCTTTTGCCCCCAGATTCGTCGCGCCACAACATGGGTATCTGAGCTAGATCTATGTCTTGTTGTCATCCCTCTCGCTCTCCCCATCACGTAGCTCAACCGACTTTTTACTATCCCCTGAATCTGTTGCAGTTCGATGCTGATTGTATCGGGGAAGCCAATTAGCTATCACCTGCTATTTACGTGATGATCTACATTTTGAACACATTGCATTGAAGCGATTACGTTATGTCACTACAGTTAATAATTACACTTTTTATTTGGAATATTTTACATCACTGTGAAAAGGAATGCATCTTTGAATACCTAACCTCAAAACAAATCAGATAGTTCAATGCACTGGGCCAGGCAAGTCAAAGCGCTAGGGCACTTTTATCCACCGGCCTTCCTAGCTGACTAGTTAAGCACTGCTGTAAGATACCTAGCGCTTTGCATGTTAATGGCATTTATCTGACACTATTTCTTTTCTAAGACATTCTCTGTTCTCTTCTGTGATAATATATACACTTTCTAAGTTTAAAAGAATAAATCTCAGCACTAACAAACCTTTGGATTTTGAAGCCACATGTCCATTCTCTGTGCTGCCATGCTACGCACTTCTACAATTCCACTTGCAGATGTCATGAGACGAATCAAATTGCGTGATGAAGAATCCATTGCTTGACGACGGTTAAGTACATCTTTAATGGTATCTAGAATGTAAGTTTCTATTGCTGCCTGCTGACATGGGTATCTGTTGAATTTACAAAGGAAATAATATACAAAAGCTCCACATATACCGCAGAAACAATTTAATGTACTCTTGCGATTTACAGGGATTACTGGCATGCCACTTTGTTCCCCAAAACCTTCTCAACTGTCTCGGAAGACAAAAGAGAAGTGCACAAATAAAAGGCACCCATTCTATTGCAAGATCTGACCCTAAAGCTTGGTACACGTAAACATCACTATCAAGCACACAACTGATCTACTAAAGGTTTGGCCTTTATGATCAGCTATTTTCTGCAGTGTGAGTACATTCTTTTTATAATTATTAAGTAGATTTCTCTCAATTAAAACCTCCTTCAAGCATACCATAAAAGATATTGAATTGGATGTGTATCATTTACAGAAATTAGACAGGGCCATAACAATTTCTTTCTATTGTCTGAAAACACTTTGAAAGGGACTTTGATAACCAGTCACTTGCAATATTCCAGGTAAGACAAATTCATTGTTTTTGCCCCCCTTTGAGAAAGGGATTTTAAGGATCTATCCATGACATTTCTGTGAAGAAATGGTTCAGAAATGGTTCAAACTTTTACAATGATGAAGAAAAAAGGGATATCACTTGGGATCTGCATAATTCAATATTTGTTTTCACTTTGACTTTGGCACTTTTGCATTTCCAGATTAACCTTGCTGTAAAATTGTTGATGAAGCTATTGATTTCCTCGGTTGAATGCCGCTCTTTTCTTTTCATATGCTTACATCATGTTATTCAAATGCAGCTATCTCCTCTAGTTGTTTGATATTCTAGTTCTTATTCTACCGCTCTCTTATCTATAATTATTGACAAAGCCACTCAGCTTTTTGGCTATTTCATACATCAACTGTTTTTAACTAATCATTACTAGACCACCATGTCCTCAAAAAAAATGTCTTTCCAAACACAGCTAGTTGGTTTAAAGAAAAGATATTGAATAGATTAAATTCTAAATTTTCTAAATAAAATATGAGAAAACAAGATATTAATTGTGTCATACCGTGGAAAGACCGAGGAAGAAGATTGGAGGCTATCTTTATCTGTTTTTTCACTGGTCTTTGTGGAATCTTCATCTTCAAATCCTATTTGGGAAGGGCTTGCTAAAAAGAACAAAAATGTAGGAAATAGTTTAAAAAGATTCTTTGAGAAACCAACTTACTTAAAGTATATATTGACATTGATAGAGGACTATCTGAACAAATGTGAGCTTATAGAAATCTTATGTATTATGTATACTTTTAACCAAATATATTACATAAGTTACTGATAGTGATAAAGAGAGAGAGAAAGAGAGAGAGAGGGCAAGAAGGATAGAGAGAGAAAGAGAGTGAAAGACAGCCAAATAGTTATAACTCAGTCCAAGATTAGACTTTGACCACAGTTTTAATGACCCCTATATAGTAGTATCTAATGTCAACAGAATTGACAGTTATGGATAGAATTGCACCTCGGAAACTTGAATATGCGAATGGAAAATATCTGGGAAGATAATGTACTGAAATCGAGCATGTGGAATTGTTTGTAACAAAAGTTGAGTGTAGTGATCTTATGGTCATTGTCTCATGATAAAATTGGGATGGTTAGAGAGACTGGATTTCCCGTGAGTTTTTGTTACCTGAGAGAAAATCTAGACATTCCATCTGTGTTATAGTAATCCTATTGGATGATGTATGGTGGGACAAATCTTAAAATGACCTCTAAATTCATGTATGTAATATTGGGATACGCTCTTGTGTGAAGACAGAGGGAGGAGCCGAAAGGATCTATATCTGCTTGGTTGAAAACGATGCAAAACAATTTGTCAAGCCTCATGAAGAGCAATATAATTTGGCTTCTATTAAAGTTATATTTTTGTTCTTCTCATCAAGTATTAGGTATATTATCTCATAGTAGTTGTATGCAACAGTTTCTTAGTGTTTAGTACCTATCCATCCTCAAAATTTGTGAAAACGGTTCTCCAACGTTGATCGCCGATTTATTAAAACTGGTTATCTGTCCTTCTTCTTATAAATTCACCATATCTTCGTAATGAAAACTCAAATCATAAATTTGGTATCAAACTAAAGTGCATGACCTGAGCTTTCTTGTGATATAAATATCTTAAAACCTTTATCCGCGACACATGTTCTGGTTCAAAGAAACAGGTCACATATCGTCGATGTAATTCTCTAAACACGTATATCCGGATTTGTCAAAAAATCTTTTCTTTTTTTTCTTTCGCTTGAGAAGGCAATTCCCCACCTTAGATCTGACGCTCAAAGAGATCTGACCAATTAAAGGCAAGCCGCGTGAGCGTCAGATCTAAGGTGGGGAATTGCCTTCTCAAGCGAAAATTTAAAAAAAAAAAGATTTTTCGACAAATCCGGATAAACGTGTTTAGAGAAATACATCGACGATATGCAAAAATAGGAAGGGAGAGAGAGGGAGAGGGAGAGAGAGAAAGAGAAAGTAAAAGAGAGTCAAAGATAAAGATGAACTTATCATTCGAAACTTGGCTCAATGCAGACTTACTCACCATCCATAAATTAATATTATACTGTGTTGGACAACTGGATTCAATTATGTCTAGGTGAGAGCAAAAATGTGATCCACTTTTAATTTTCAATTTTATTTATTTTTAATATTAAAAGAGGCAACACATTCTATTGAACTAAACTAAATAGGTTTGAACAATAAATATTAATCAATGTCTATTTACATGCTCCTGGAGTGTCAGGCCTTGCAGGATCCAATGTTGTCAACAGATGCCTTGGAGATTTTTTGGTGCCAAATGCTGTGAGCAAATTATCTGTGAAGCTGCGACAATCCTCACGATCTACCCAGACTCTTTCTCCTAAAGAGTCTTCAACAAATACCTGTACATAAGAAAACCCAAACAACAAGATACATGATTTTATAATAAGAAACTTAAAAAAAAAAAAGAAAAAAGAAAAAAAATCAATTTTATCATGAATAATTCCATATAGATCTATATGTGTGGTGTTCCAGGAAAACCCAAATTTGGACCAATCCAGAGTACAGAGTTTTCTTATTTCATTTTAAAGGACTATCTTTTCTGAACATTCTGCTTTATATTTGAAGCCAATATCTCTATCAGTTTTTGAGCAATGGTTTTCTCAAGATGGTGTAGACAGATATTAAAATTAGAAACTGAGAAAATGGCCATTTTGGACTGGCCTTTACCTATACTGAGCAACAAAAGTTACGCAAGTCATTGGATCATCTGAGTTAATTTAAATAAAGAGCAAACAAATGTGTCACTGAGTAAAAAATAATAATGACCTTCATAATGGGTGATGTGTAGTGAAAATTGCTCACCGCATATTTTGTACTCTCGAAAATTGGTTAAGCAAAATTTTCTTTATTTTATGCTGCGTGACAGAAAAAGAGAGTGAGTGAGCGGTTTGTTTTTTTTTGTGAGTAGTGTTCTTGGTCACACACAGAGTTACCGTCTGAATTATTCTGCATTCAGTCAGGAGAGTGATGCCACTTCTTAGCGCTATCGACCGGGAGAGGGCCATTGGGCGCCTACAAGCTGGGGATGGCCCTGCAAACGTTGCCTATCATTTTGGTGTTGCTCTTTCGACAATAACCCCCCTTTGGAGACGTTTCCAGGCCAATGGAAGCACGCAAGACAACCCATGAATAGGAAGACCTCGTGTGACTTCAGAAAGGTAAGATCGTTACATTCTGCTGCAACATCGTCATGATCGCTTCCGTCCTGCCACTGAAACAGCCAGAATGACTATTGGGAGCCAAGGCAGGGCTATTTCTAGCCAAACTGTGCGTCGTCGTCTGCGACAGCGAGACCTGCGCTGCTGTCGCCCAGTGGTGCGGCCAATCTTAACAGCCAGGCACAGACAACAACGCCTTCTCTGGGCGGACCATCGCCAGATCTGGACCTGGAGGCAGTGGAGGAACAATATCTTCTCCAATGAGAGTCGTTCTTATATCAGCCGTGCAGATGGCCGCATCAGAACATGGAGGTGGACAGGAGAGCGGTATGATAACCAGAACGTCCTGGGGTGGTCCCAGCATCATGATCTTGGGTGCAATTGGGCTGTGCCACATTGTAGGCCCAGTTATCTTTAGAAACATTGGTCCTGGCTGTGGCAACGGTGTCAATGCTGAACGCTACATCAATCAAGTGGTGACACCAATGATCCTCCCCTTTTTTCAGTGCCATCCTCATCTTGTGCTCCAGCACTACAACGCTAGGGCACATTCTGCCAGAGCAACAATCGAATTCATCCAGCAACGAAACATCAGGGTGCTGCCATGGCCCTCGCTCAGCCAAGACTTCAACCCAATTGAGCACCTGTGGGATCACCTGCAAAGAGAGCTGAATGACATACACCCTAGACCAGTGACAGCCCATCACTTGGAGGAGGCCGTTCTTAGCGTGTGGCAAAACATCAGAATGACCACAATCAACTGTCTGATGAAGTTAATGCCTGCCAGTAACAATAATGTGACATTTAAACACAGAAAAAATTACATTTACAACTTACAAAATTTGTTTTTGTTTGGTTTTTATGTGTAGAGAATATCAAAGGTTTGTTTGTTTCATCAACAGCACAACTGGTTCTTTTTTCATAAATAAAAACAACCATATTCAAATTAACCTGGATTTGCGTTTCTTTTGTTGCCCATTTGCGTAACTTTTGTTGCTCAGTATAATCACCATGAGATGAAGGGTTTTAAACATCAAAATAGAGCATTTACGGGTAGTTTTCTTTAATATAATATTCATAAAGAAGAAAGATAAAAGGTTGACAAAAGTAATTGTGACTTAATCTAAATTTTCACATAAGACCCAATATTTGACTTTAATCAGCTCTTTTTCAAAACAGTGAACTGTGTCTTCCGATGGGTTTTCCTAGAGCACCACACATATGCTAGTGTTCAAAAGTAAGTATACACTTTCTTTTTTCTTTTTTATATCAACAAGTCAGAAATTTTAGGCACATACAGTACTTTTTTGAAAACTAGATTAATATTCCTTCCTTTTTGATGTACGTCTTGTTGTGATAACTAAATTGTTAAACGAACATTAAATTTTCAAAATCATTGAAAAAGAAACGGGGTCTTGCTAAATGGACTACTAATACTTGTATTAAGAAAAGGCAGCCTTGAACAGCGAAAAGTTAAACAAGAATTAAAAAAAGAAAATGTACATTTGAAAAAAGATAATATAATGTGAATAAAATAAAAAATACATAATACCTACGCCTTTTGAAGTAATCAACATTTGTAACACTTTGCTTTACGGATTTTGTCTAGGCGCTCACCACATTTCTTCAGAAAATATTTTGCCAAATGACGGTATCAAAGATGGGACTGAATCTCTGCATCGTCCCTGTTTCCTTACTTTTCTTTTCACAATGTTTCATAAGATGGGGTTCATATCAGGGGAAATAGGTGGCTTGGGACTCACAACGTTACTACCCAAGTCTTCTAAAAATGCAACAATTGTGCAAGCTAGATGAGCAGTTGCATTGCCAGGTTGAAATATGTTCTCATAGGTGTGATCCCAGAAGAATGGGACAATATGAGATGTAGAGTTCTGAGAATATCTCTGATGTAGAGTTCTAATGTAGGTCGATACTCAATTTGCACCAAAACTCTTGTTTTTCTTATACCCATGTTTCCTCCCCAAAACGTAATAGAATCATATCTGCAATTGACAGTACATGAAGGAAGTCAAAGGTAATCGTCTGTTTCAACTCTGTTCATTGTCGACATCTAATGGTGCCAAAATGCAACGCATCGTCTGAAGATTATGTTTTTTTTTTTATAATTCAATAAATTGAAAAATTGATGTTGCCCTATTAAAACGGTCATAGTAAACACATTGTATAATAAATACTAGTATGTAATATGTTATTGGAAAGGATACTAAATTACCTTTCTAAAGATGTGCACCATTGACATATTAATTTCAAAGGATTTCGTAGCTGTAATAAAACCAAAGTATAATATACGTAATTTTGAACACATATATATATAAAATGTGAGATCCACTTGCAACTTAATTTTAACTTTGTTATTGTCCATCAGCGGCAAAGCAAAAGTAATGATAATGTATAGAAAATACTTTTTACCTTAATGAAATTGTCTGGCCAATTGTGTTCATCAGTAAATGCTGTCATTAACACATTAACAGCAAGTACAGAGACAAGCGGATTTCCTTTAGTTTTGAAGGACAAGGCTATCTCTCGTTTTAACAGCCCACAAAATGCCTGATCATGGAATAAAATCAAAAATGTAGACTAAGCACAACATCTATCTGCACTAGCTGTTAAAGTTGAATCTCCCAATAGTAAGGGCAATCTATGATCTCACTGGATCTAGTCTAGAAATCTAGATGTATATCTAAATATGTAGTATCTAGACACAACATATGTGGACTGCACTGTATTTACTTATAAATGAAGTGAAGGAAATATCATTTTAATATTTTCTTAATTGAAGTAAGAAGTAATTAAATAATCTTTAAAATCAAGGTGGGTAGACTTAAGAACACATGAAAAAATATGTTGAGGAGGAGGCCAAAGCCACAGGGTGGTCATGAGCCAAATTGAAGAAGGTGGATAAAAATTAAGTGAGATGAAGGTTTACAATGTGGGAAACATTATATTATATAGAGCAGTAGTCTTCAATGCCACATGAGAACACACAAAGAAGAGGAATCATTCAAATGTATGGAATGTCAAATATGTTTTAAATGAAGAAGCCACCTTTAAATGTACATGAGAATACATACACATTTAAATTTGTAGTTTTCAAAACCAAATGAGACCATTTGGCCTTGAGATTGTAAAGGTCCCAAGTTCACATCCCAGTTGGGCACAATGTTGAATTCTTTGGAAAGGCTCTTTACCTGATTTCCCTCACTATAGTCAGGTCTACAACTACTACTGTTTGCAAAACGCAAGCAAAATATGTCGAGCTTCAGGCTTTGTTTGTTGGTATTTAACGGTGATCCATGTTCCTAAAGTTCCCCAAAGCACTTTCACTTTAAATAGGCCTAATCGCAGACTGACTACAATGGTGAGCTATTAATTTTGAAGTAAATGAGTGTATTAGGGAGGGGTGAGTGTTTACATGCAGTTTCTAGATTTTACACTATATTATATTAAATCAGAACAAACATGCATGTAAATATGGATTAATCACAGTTACTTTATTCCTAAAATTTCTGATTGCAAAAGGCATAAAGGAATTTTTACAACATTCGTTCTGCTTTGTCTGCCAATGTTATCACTGTGTTTATTTTAATTTATTTTAATTTGGATTAATTATATTATATTATTTTAATGTGAATCTAAGTTGCATGATGCTGAAGTCAAAACAATGTGTCTCTATGGACAATAAAGGTTAAATATCATCATATTATATCATAGATCTAGGTAGCGGAAAGCAAGGTTTGAATTTATTTAAAATTCTTTACTAGGCCCTAGGCCTTCATTCAAGGTCTCAATCATGAGGCTAAGGTCCAATTCTAACAGAAATTCAATATAACCAAAATGTATGAACTTTTCACTAAAATTATATCCAAAGCATTTGGTCACTCAACTGCCTGTTTAAAATCAAAGAGAAAATAATCAAGAAGGAAATATCATTATAACCTCGACAATAATGTCAGAGCAAAACAATGCTGGTCTTGTCTTAGACAAATGCATCAGAGACAAATAGATGACAGGATCTGGTTTAGCTCTGTTGTTTCGTAAATGTTTCACAGCACCACAAACAAGCCCTTCTGTGCGCTCATCGTTCATTTCATCATCTGCAGCTAAAAGCAGTGACATGAAATCTGTGGGTTCAACTGAAAAATAGAAAAGAAAGTTAATGTTCATTACCATAAATTGATATATTATAAATACCATAAAATCAAACCATAATATTTAGATGTTTCATTTCAATCCATTTCAAACATATTCAAATAATCACCCATAAGCCTTTCTTTAACGAAATGACTTACAATACTTAACTTATCCGATACCTAATAGCTGGAACTTAGTCCTTTTTCAGCAGCCAATGCCAGGTGGTGAAATGTGGCTGTTGAGGTGCTGTCATGCTTTAAGCAATAAATTTTGTGGGGGAGACACAATTATATGTTTAGAGTGGCAAAACGAGACGTGCAGTATCTTAAACATTTAGTTCACGCAAGAAAATAATGCATTTCTATTGGCCAATTACATTTCTGTTAAAAATTAGGTGAGGAACTTTCAATATAAAAGCTAGAATTATATACAACTATATTTTAGATCTTTGCTATAAATGCATACATGAGAAAGCCCCATTGTACATCAGTGAACTAATTGACATCTATACCCTGTCGAGTCCTTAGATCAGGTAGTCAGCTGCTTTTTAAAGTGCCAACAAAAGCTTACAAAAAAATAGCAGAAAAATCTTTCATCCATTCTGCTCCAGCGGTCTGGAACTCTCTTCCTTTGTCATTGCGCATCATGCCAACGCAGGAGAGTTTCAAGAGGAACCTGAAAACCCATCTTATGAAATAATATCTTATAAAATAATTGTTTTAACTTAATAGCCATTATTTGGTGCGACAAAATATAAAATCAGAAAATATCTAGTTATAAGTCTACAGAACGTCAGCGATCATATGCTATTGTGGATCGAAGAGTTTGGTGCTAGTTAACAAGAAGAAAATGATAGCTTAAATTAACATAAACATTACCCGAAATCGCAAAGTCATCACTGCCATGTACACTCGAGGACAGACTACTAGAGCTTTCCCCTACACCACTTAAAGAACTGAAAGCTGAGCCCGCTAGCCTTGGCTTTTTAGAAAGACTTGAGGACGACATGCTTCCACTTGGACTTTCTTTCTTCCTCCCAATTAGAGTTGGACTCAATGGTCTCTTCAGATCTGTCTCTCCACTTTTACTTTGCTTTCCAAGTGCAATGAAATCACCTGGGACGGTAGCTGGCCCTGTGAAAATATTAATACAGTTTTTAACTTTTTATAAGGTTTTATAATTCTTCAATGATTTCATTCTAAATTCTCTACACTCTATTTAACTACACAGCTAATAAAACATTTTTGTGTAAATTACTCAACATTAAAATATATTCAGAAACAAAATAAGCGCACCACTTTAAAAAAAAACTTGTATAACAAAAATGCAAGTCATTCATATCTGTACACAGCTTCATTCAACAAGACAATCTCATACCAGAGTCTGATGACTGATCTAATTCATACACAACTTGTTCAATTAGAGTAAAGGATATTCTTGGTACTGTTGTTGAATCATGTTGTCATTGCTGTCGTTAGTCTTTGTCTTTCTACCCCCTCCCCAGTTTGTCACAGATTCTTCCAGTTTCATTATTTCCCTGAATCCATCTAACAAGCGATGAAAGACTACAGCAAAAGTGCACACTGATTCAACCAGTAGACCATCCAACAATGTGAAGTCCTATTTCTAATTCCTCTGTGAGTAGGACAATCGAGTCATGGCGAAGGGATGGGCAAAATTGAATCCATAGTAAGAATTTGGTGATAGGTGGAAGAAGTGAAAATGAATCTCATAACTAGATCTGGAATTTCATCTCTAGGATATTTCCATGGAAACAAGGTTTTGTTTTCCTTCCAAATGATGCATTTCTTAGAGTGCAAACAGAGGGAGGGAAGGAGAGAGAGAGTGTGAGTGAATGAAAGAGAGCAAAAGAGAGAGGGAGAGAGAGAAAGGAAGAGAGAGAGGGAGAGAGAGAGAGAGAGAGAGATAGAGAGAGAGAAAGAGAGAGAGAGGGAGACTTGGTGGGAGGGGAGGTATTTATATTCATTCTTAACCCGAGAAGCGCTAAGCCCGCTCTAGTGCGTGCTGGATTCGCAGAACGTTAGGCGCTACGCACGCACTGG